>CM076580.1:822186583-822358497 GCA_034641835.2 Pinus albicaulis
AACAAACTCACAACCATCGCCTATCTTGAGTTGGGAGGTTTGACTGCGGGAGTTCTATGGAAGGGAAGTGGTTTTGCCACCTTCTATGGAACCTTCCTTGTTGATAAGGCCAATCCCATAATAATAGGGATCCCAACTCCCTCCTTCCACATCTATAAAAGCTTGCTCAGATCCATGGCAAGCTAGTCTTGAAGTGCTGAAGCTTTGCATCTCCCTATTCCCAAGTGCCTTTGTGCTGTAAAGAATCCTTTCTTTCCCTTAAGGCCCATTCAAGCGAGGAGACCATTGTTACGAGACTCTGGAGAGGTTTCCTTTTCCTTGGCGAGCTTTGCGAGACGTGGACAACCGGAGACCCGTTCGAAGGAAGCTGCGACGTCAGAACTTGGTTGTAACTTCTATTCGTTTATCACTTTAATAGATGACTATGATTATGGTTCCACTCCTTTTTCTATCATGTTAATGCGAGTAACATCTTTTCTGACCGATGTTTAGTTACGTATGCCGGTTCCTATGCATGTATCTGTTCGTTTCTTCTGTGTGCAGGTGTTCATCCACGGAGATCGTGGAAGGATTGTGATCTGCCAGGGCTGAAGGACGGGGACATCTTCTTCTTCAGATCTAGCGTTGGAATCCAGGTAGGTTCTTATCCCAAGTCTTTCATTTCGTAACTAGGAGCTTGCGTCATAGCATTGTTTGTTTGTTGCTAGACCCCTGCTGGGCTAGTAGGGATCGCCTCTGTCCGCAGAGGGGATTTACCTCCTTAACAAATTGGCGACTCCGCTGGGGATCGTCCGGTTTTCCTTGTCCCATTTATGATTGGTTCGCTTTCATTGTTTCTCCTTGCTTGATGAACCTTCTGGGTTGGATTCTTTCATTATTTTAGCCTCTTGGTTTGCTTAGCTTGTGTTGGTCTCTTTTCAGATTAGCTTGTTTTTTAATTTTCATTGAAGAACTCGACTGGCGCGGGTTTTTACCTGACAGTCGCGCCACTTGGCGCGTGTTGCATTTGTCTGTCTCGCGCCACTCGGCCTCTGGCGCTAGTTTCAAGGCCACAGTCGCGCCACCCCCGTGACTTTTTTGAGTTTCTTCAATTTTTGGCTTTCTGAGCTTGACCAGTACTTTTCTTCTTGATTTCCTGATTGTTTGAGTGTATTGGAGTCTTGTTTGATCGGAATTCACCGCTATCCTTTGGTTGTTTGCCTCTGTCTATCGGTTTCACGATTTGAGCCCTAGGGCATCTAGTGGCATAGTGAATCGAGCCCTCCTTGGGAGTTTTGGTGTCTTGATTGTCCTGTCAACTTGTTGATTGATTCTCCATGCCCTCGTAGCAGTCTTTGATTGTTTTGTTGCGTCTTTTGAGTGATTGTTCATTCTTTCATTCAGAATTCGTTTGCCCTTGCTTTGGACCCAGATCACACGGTCCATTGGGTGTTTTCGAGTCTTTCTTCGATTTGAGAGACTTTGGGTCGATTTAGAGATTTGGTTGCTTGCTTCGTTGAGTGAATGTTGTTTGCTTTGCTCTCTTAGATATCATTTCTCAAATTGTTCCTTTTGTTTTCAGTGCACATTAGCCATTAAACATTGAAAATCAAAAAATAATCTCTTTTGCTTTTGTTAAATTAGTGCAAATTGTGATCTTTTCCATATTGCTAGTGATTAGTGTTTGGATGAAAAGTGTGCAATTGCACTAGTTGCATTAGAGACATTCTTGTTTGTATTCCGTTCATTTCGTTTGTATAAAAGCTCTCAACTCTCATGTAACTAGTTTTCATCGAACGAAATGTTGCATCGTGGCATATAGCTTGCATTTAGGAGACACTACATACGATAGGGCCTGGAAATTGAAACTTAATTGAAGATCAACTGTAAAATTTATTCAATTAACCTAAGGCAACATTGGAACTTAACGCAACATATTTAGAAGGTCTAGGCTAGAGACGTGTTCCGGCGTCGTTAAACCTAGCAGCTGTCGTTCGCTTGTTGGCTTTAGACAGCACTAGCACGGACTTGCGCTCCCCGTACCGTCGCGTATATAAAGGGAGACCCCTATAGGTTTTCAATCCTTTATCCACAGGAAGCCGATTCTGCCGCCCTATACCCGTGATACACCGAACACAGCATTCGGGGAGACTACCTGCACGTACGGAAAGTCCTTGGTCGATTTCTGTTTCATTTTTGAAACCAAGGTGTATATTGCAGTTCACGGATATTTGGTACACCCTTTTGTGCCTAGTTTTTCCTGAGCAGTCATTTGGTCTTTTCTGACTCCCTAAACTTGAAAAGACCGTCAAGCGCTTGTCCTTTCACGCTTGTATCAACTCTGAAAGAGATAGAGTCATCTTTTTTATCGTTTCTCGACTCTTAAAACATGAAACGGTCGAATTTGTTTATTTTCCAATGTGGTAAAATCAATCTCCCACGATAACACACCCATTTAGATATTGCTTGTGACTGTTTGATCGTGTGTCTTAACTCGTTTTCAGCCCGTGTGTGGTTTTGAGTTTGATGGCAACTTTTTCGGAGTTCACCAACCAAGGAATCCCCTCAGAAGGGAATCCTGGTCATTTTCCTCCTTTTGGAAATGTTGGTGCTCCTTATATGGCGACGTTGTCCCTTCCTGGGTTAACTGTTGGGTTGCCTGTTTGGTTGTTCTCAACCGCTGTCGTTCCGAATGTCTCCACTACTGTTCAATCAGTTCCTCCGACGGAACCACATCATGTTGATTCCAAGGTGGACCTCTCCCCTTCTTCGCCTGTTTCTGCGTCCTCCGCTTCTACTTCGCCTGGTGAAAGTTTGGATTCAAGTAACCAGGTGGCTAAGAAGAAGAAGAAGAAGACAAAGAAGAAGAAGTCCGATAAGCGAGAGGCTAAATGTACAGCTACTGTCCCTAAGGAATCTCCTCTTGATAGTCCTTCCAACCCTCCTCGGAAAGTCAAGTTCCCGTGCATGTTGTGCACGGGAGACCATCTTCTTCGAGACTGCCCTGGCATTCCCAAGGTGCTCAAAGTATGGTCCAACGGCTGCCCACCGTTGCCTTTGGCTTCCGGGAGTCAAGTTGGGGGCACGTCTTCAGCTGCTATTGATAAGAACTCTAAGAAGCAGGGTAAGATCACCAATCCCTGTAAGTTGTGTGAAGGGCACCATGCCATTCACCTTTTTCCTTATATGGATGAAGCCAAGAAAGTCTTGGACAACCCAGCCGGTTCTACACCACACCTTCCACCTGGTTATAATCGACTTTCTTTGAGTCCTCCGCCAGCTGATCCTATGATTGGCCAAGAGTCAACCTTGGTCGATCCCAATCCCCCAGAAATTCAAATTCACGAATCCGGCCCTGACCAACCATTGGTCGTAAGATCGGTTGAACTGGCCCCGTCCGCAGTGCACCAGGTCTTTTCTGTCGAGAGTGGATCTCACACTCCTCATGTCCTTCTGGTTTCTTCAGATTCGTCAGACTTGGAGAAAGATTCTCCTGTCCCTGTGCTTCAAGAAGCCGCTCCTCCGCCTCCCATGATGGAGGCTCCGGAGGATATTCCTCCCGCCTTCGAGATGGAGGTCATGGAGGAGGCTTCTGCTTCCGTAACATCAGGGGAAGACCTTCGCATTTCGATGGTAGCCCCTCCGAGTAGTTTGGTCGCTTCCTTTGATTGGAATCGATTTGCAGGATTTTGCCTTCCGTCTTATGTGCCTTTCGAGATTACGGTACAGGCTCTTGGTCTGGTTGTACCCAGCACCATTATAGACGAAGGTGCGTCTGTTAGTATTCTGTCTTCAACTACCTGGCAAGCTTTCGGTTCACCACCGCTTGCGCCTGTTACGTAGAATCTGTTGTCATTCAATAGAAGGACCAGTCAACCGTTGGGGATCCTTCCAAGGTTACCAATTACTTTGGGAGGGAAAACCGTCCATATGGATGTGATAGTCGTTCCAGGCCCCTTGGATTTTCATCTGCTCCTGGGGCGCGATTACACCTATGCCATGGGAGCGCTCGTCTCCTCCCTCTTTCGGGTGGCCTGTTTTCCGCATGAAGGAAGGATCGTGACCATTGATCAGCTGTCATTCTTTGGTCCTAATGTGGCAACTGGTCCGCCATCACCCCCTCCTGGTTTTTATCCACCTGTTGTCTCTGCCCCACCGCAGGTCAACTATGTGGCTACTTACGCCGTGCCTGTGCTCAGTGATGATGCCGTAGTGCATAATGTGCTGGGGGCATTGGGTCCTGACTTCCAGGATGTTTCCCTTCCATCAGGAGTGGAACTCTTGGAAGCGCCGCCTTCTTGTTCATTTTGATGTAAGTCGGTCGGAGCATGGTTCCTTTCCTGTGTCAAGCTCCTTAAAAAATGAAACAAGGTTGTCGGAGCAGAGTTCCTTGTCTTGTGTCAAGCTCCTTAAAAAATGAAACAAGGTCGTCGGAGCACAGTTCCTTGTCTTGTGTCAAGCTCCTTAAAAAATGAAACAAGGTTGTCGGAGCAGAGTTCCTTGTCTTGTGTCAAGCTCCTTAAAAAATGAAACAAGGTTTGCCGGAGCACAGTTCCTGGTCTTGTGTCAAGCTCCCTAAACCATGAAACAAGGTGTTTGAGGATAGTTCTTTTAATGTGTCAACCTCGTTAAAATAATGAAACACATTCCCGTTCAATTCGAGTCTTTTGTTTAGATCTCGTAAAATCCCAGTCGAGTCTTTCTCTTGATCTCGTAATTTGAACCTTCACTCCATCCGCCTTTCATATGGAATGAAGCTTGGGGGGCATGTACCTCGAATTGAGTCACCATGCTGGGGGCATGCTTACTTTTTCAAGCATAGTTTGTTTCCGTTTCAAGCTTGTGTAAAAATGAAACCGGTTTCAAGCATAGTTTATCTTTGTTTCAAGCTTGTGTAAAAATGAAACCATTCTTATTCTACCTCTTGTGATTGCCGTTTTATCAGCCTATTTCTGCCAGATGAGCCTTGGTTTTCTCACTCCATTGTCACTATCTGCTTGGCTGATCATATGCCTTCACTTGGTTGTTTTACCCGTTCCTGAGGAACCGCTGCTATGAGTGGTCTTGTTAGCCAGCCTCTCGACCTTTATTTGTTCAGAGTAGTTCCACCATTACCGGAACCAGTTGCTACCCTTTATACCACTCGTTCCTCCAAGAGGAGTCATCTTTCAGCTCTTTTCTGACTCTCTAAATATGAAAAGATCGCCGAGGCCCTTGTCGTTTCGATCTCGTTAAAATGGACACGAATCGACATCCACCCAGTATAAGTTTAACCCTTTTTCGGGCTGGGATGGATTGATTACGAAAAGGAATACCCTAGCCTATCGCGACTAGGAGGTTTTCCCGGATATTGTTTTCTACCTTTTCGGATCTGGGGAACTATTTACGAAAAGGGACTTGTGGAGTTTTCTTTTTGCTGTCTTTTCAAACTCTCTAAACATGAAAAGACGCCGAGTTCTTCCTTTGTCAGACTCGTTAAACCCTGATGACATTGGATTCCGTCGAAATGACGTTCTCCGAGTTTCTCCTTCCTAGGACTCGTTAAATGCACTAGGATGGATTCGCCCGAAGGGTGGACTTATATGACAAGCATATGGTATCCTCTTCAAGCTTGTGTAAAAATAAAGAGGTACTCACCAAGATGGTGGGGAAAAATGGAACCATCGTCGTTGTCATTGGCAGTATGTCGCTCTTGAATATGGCACTTTTCTGCATTTGTGTCGGGTTGGGGACATCTCATCTCGCTGCTTCACTTTGCCTCCATGGGTTTGGGTAATCTCTTTTGACCTCTCATCTGTTCACTGCCTCGTCGCCATGACCTCTGATCCGTTGATGTCAAATACTGCCAAATCCATTGTCGTGTCGTTTATGTGTTCAAGAGAAGTTGGCCTCTGCAAATATCAACCTTCCTCTATTTCTCATATGATCCTGATTCACAACAAAACATTATGTTCCTCTGTCTCGTGTCGATGATGTGGGAATCATTATGGCCCACCTTCGATCAAGGTCACTTCCTGTCGACTTCAACTCATTATCCAGGAAGTTGGTCTAAAGACTCCTGATGGTACCTTGGGGCCTGCATGCCTTAATGGCAGGTTCGTCGCATTCGACGAGAGGTTTTCATTATTGACCTCCGATCGGATGATTCTGCGGGTGTTCGACGTCAACTCATTTATTCGCACGCCGTAGATTGTACCTGTAGTACCTTGAGGACCATTGTCATTATTGGTGGTTTCTCTCGCGTCGGTTAACAACTTTCATCATTGGCTGGTAATCCGACGATGTTCTTGCATGTTCGACTTCAGCTCACATATTCGCATGCTTGAACTTGTACTCTATTGGGTCGAGATGGAGCGCAAGACCCTGGATTGTGTCTGTTGTAATCCAGGCTGCGATTGTGGATTATTATCATTATGTACATGACTCACTGATTGGATGGCTGCGACCATACCTGAGTCTATTTGTTTGATCTTAGTTGGATGGCTGCGCCCATACCCAGGATCCGGATTATAGCATACTCTGTTCGGATGGCTGCGTCCATACCATATATATACATCATGTACTTGAGATATCAGTTGTATCTTTCTGCGCAGGTTTTCCGACGGCGGGCCTTCAGTTGGACATGTTCTCGTAAAGCATTTCACCCCTCTCACTCTCGGGCCTCATACTTTAGGGGGCATCTGTTATACAGTAATTTGTCACCGTCCTAACCATTTCCCATCCCGCACAATGGAGGACCCATTATGTGACCTGTGAACACTGTCATGCCTTGAAAACATCATCAATGCATCCCTCTGAGTATGAGCTTCATTTCCCCTTGAGACATCTCCTTGCAAAATCCATGAAAAAAAGCTCTTTTTGCATTGGCGCGGGTAGACAGTTCAGTACTCGCGCCACTCAGGGAAATCCTGTAAAGAGGTCGCGCCACTTGGCGCTCTGTCATAGAGCAGCAATCGCGCCACCCATTTTAGGGACTGCTTTTTATATATGGATGGCGGAAGTTGAGTTCAAACAAACTCACAACCACTGCCTATCTTGAGTTGGGAGGTTTGGCTACGGGAGTTCTATGGAAGGGAAGTAGTTTTGCCACCTTCTATTGAACCTTCCTTGTTGATAGGGCCAATCCCATAATAATAGGGATCCCAACTCCCTCCTTCCCCATCTATAAAAGCTTGCTCAGATCCATGGCAAGCTAGTCTTGAAGTGCTGAAGCTTTGCATCTCCCTATTCCCAAGTGCCTTTGCGCCGTAAAGAATCCCTTCTTTCCCTTAAGGCCCATTAAAGCGAGGAGACAAGTTGGTACGGCCGAGAACATAGAGGGTTCTGTCTGGTCCTTGTTCTCACAGTAGGTTTCCCACCAGTCCTTAACATGGGGGGTAGCTTTGAGGAGTGCAAAAATAATCTTCTCCCGGTCTGAAAAGTCATGAACAGAGAAATATCCTTCTAATAGATTCAACCATCTATCTACGGCATCTGCGTCTATTTGACACTCAAATATGGGAATGTCAAAATTTACTTGTACCTTAAAGGGAGTCGCAACTCCAGAGTGGCTACTGGATGCAGATGCGCCGCCGGTGGGCAGCCGTTGAAGGATCTGAGCAAAGCTATCCATCATCGTGTTCCTTTGTTTTTCGAGGGCCTCCTCGAGAAATATTTTGATAGGATCTCCTGCTCCCTCATCTTTCTTTTCATCCCCCATGGGCGTCCATCGAGGTTTACGAGGCTGATCTTGCAAAGGTTCCACCAGATCAAGCCCTAGCTCCTTATACCCCGACCTCGTTGGGGACATGCAAAGAAGGATCGAGAAAAAGCAGACCGCTCTGATACCACTGATCCAGATTTATGCAGGAACGCAACATAATAAACATATAACCATAAATACAGAGATGCAGCGGAAATAACACTTCATTTCATTAATATCAAAGAACTAAAATTTGCTTACAGACATAATGGAAATAAAACTAGCTAGGGCGCTGGTAGCTATCTCTGAGAAGAGATGTGGCAGCTACAGGCCTCTGAACTGAGTTACAATGAGGCTCGAGGGCCTATTTATTATTGAGAAACAATGGAGAATCCTAAACATCCAAAAACCTAACCCTAGGAGATGAAGCACCAAAACTATGGGCCCCGTTTGGGTAAATTGGTGTTTCAACTTCCCAGGGACGTAACTTTGGCATACTATCTCCGTTTGACGCACATGATACATCATTAGAAATATCTATCCGAGGAATACAAATTTTGGCATGAATATCATTCTGAAACAGAATGATATTTGCTGGAGGCGCGATGCCCAAAAAACGTCGTTTAGGGCCTCAAAGCGGCTCCGGAAGTTTAGGACCCGAAAAACTGCTAAAAATAGTAAATTATGCCGAAACTGAAAAACTGAAAGAGACAATGGTGGGGGCCCAAGTGGAATAGGTGGGTGGCCACCAATATCCACCTGGATCAAGGGACATACAAACTCAACATTTGCAAAAGTGAAACAAAAGCATGGTTTTAGAGTTTACAAGGAAGAAGTGTATCCTACCTATTCCTTAACTCAACTACACCTCAATCATTTGTTTTCACAAGGACATGAAAAAAGGTAAGTAGGGAAGTATGTTGGGCCGTGGAAAAGGTACATTTTACCCCTATATTTAGCGTGATTTATCATTAAATTTTATATGTTTTTCTTCATTTCAGAAATAAATCAAAGGAGAATAATGTAAAAGTAGGGTAAAACGAGTTATTGATAAAAGGTGTGTTTAATAGTATGAAAACTAACTTTTGTTGTCTTTATTGATAGGGAATTGAAACAAACCAACTACTGACCAAAACGACTAAACAACAGTAGTCAAGAAAAGTAAATGGAATCACATCAGTTCCTACGAATCAACAAAATATGTAGAAACACGCCTATTCTTGAAGTGTTCAGTTGATGGGTACGAAGCCTCAGGATATCCTGATCCTGAGGATTCGTTATTTTGTTTTGTTTCACCTTTAAGTTATAAAAGGCTATAGGTGAAGAAGACAGAGAGTTGTTCATATATTATAATTCTTATGTAATAAACTTATTCAGACAGAACCTTCGAACTCGTGGTGATGTATTGCCCCATTGATTAATGAAGAAGTCAGTGTTTTCATTCTAAATAGATTCTGAGTATTTGTTGGTAGAAGACTTCTAGAGGCTTCGGGCCCGGTCCTTGGGAGTTCTCTTGCTTTTTTGTGTTACATGTTTATTTCTAATTGTTGCATTTTAGTTATTATTTTCACTTTGTAGCTTTACCATTCAATTCATTAATCGCAAGTGTGATGTGTTGCAATTCCCTTCTTTTATAGGTTGAATTTATCATTCATGTTCCTTTATTATGGAATGACACCTTTACATTCATTTGATTGATTCCAGTGTGTTTAAGTAGTTGTTTAATTCTGCAGACAGTTATTTCTTAGGGTCTTTCCATCATAAGTGTGAATGTTTGGTTTGCTGTTCAATTCCAAATGTTTCTATTAGTTTAGTTATAGAGAATTCCATTTCAAAAAGTTATATAATTGAGTTTTGTTCAATTTATTAAGGTTGCTGTTCAATTCATTAAAGCGTGTTGTTCAATTGCAAAAGATCCCTTATTTCAACTTTGAGTGTTTATTTCTGCATAGGTTTAGATTAAGAGTTTATTCCTTTGATTGATTTGAAGTATTTCATAGTTTACTTTTGAGTTGGTTTGATTTAACTTCAAGAATTAGGTAACATTTCTTACAACGATTTCGAGTAGTTAAACTCTTATTTCACTCGCATATACTTCTCACACTCTTGAAATAAAAGGACTTTCCCTGGGTTGATGATTAATGTGAAGCATTAAGATTACCTTTAACAATCACCTTCTTGACTCAACAATGGAATCCTAAAGCAGCTAAGGCCTTTGAACATATTAAAAAGGCAATGTGCCTAGCACTGGTCTTAGTTATGCCAAACTTCACAAAAACCTTTATTGTGGAATGTGATGCCCGAAGAAATGGAATTGGTGTTGTTTTAATGCAAGAAGGAAGACCCATTTCTTTTGAAATTCGTCCAATCAAAGGAAATTATTTACAGAAAGATATTTATGAGAAGGAAATGTTGGAAATACTACATGCACTAAATAAATGGGGACCTTACCTAATGGGAAGACACTTCAAGGTAAAAATTAGTCATCATAGTCTTAAATAATTTTTGGAACAAAGACTATCTTCAGAAGAGAAGAAAAAATGGATCACAAAGATGTTGGGTTATGACTTTGAAATCATATATAAAAAAGGGAAGCTAAATGTTGTTGCAGATTCAATCTGAAGAGAGGATGAAGAGGTGGAAGCATTGCTTTGTGCCATTTATATTATCCAACCAGATTGGATAACTGAAGCAAGGGATGAATGGAAGAATGACGAAGAAGTGTGGACACTCATTCAAAAGTTACAACAAGATCCTAGTACATCTGATACATTTAGTTCAAATAATGATTCCTTATGGTACAAATATCGCTTATATCTTTGTAAGAGTTCCCAACTAAAACAAAAAAATATTTTGGAATTGCATACCTCTCCCTTAGGAGGACACTTAGGATTTTTAAAAACTTACCACAGGGTGAAGAAAGATTTTTTTTGGGATGGCCTTAAATTTGATATTCAAAAGTTCGTGGCGGAATGTTTGGTTTGCTACCAAAATAAAGTTGAGACAATTAAGACCCTGGGTATTCACAACCTTTAACCATTCCAAGTCAACGTTGGGGGGAGGTTTCAATGGATTTTATCACAGGTTTACCTAAGTCTAAAGGAAAGAGTGTCATCATGGTAGTAGTTAATAGACTTATCAAGTATGCACACTTTTGTGCATTATCTCATCCATTTAAAGCAAGTACATTTTCTACTGCATTTATGGAAACAATTCAAAATCTACATGGAAACCCAAAGATTATTGTAAGCGTCAGAGATCCCATTTTTACTAGAAATTTTTGGATGGAATTATTTTCTTTTTTGGGTACTCAACTAGCTCATAGCTCATCTTATCATCCTTAATCCTATGGGAAAACTGAGATAGTGAACAAATGTTTGGAAGGATATCTTCATTGTTTTGTATCTGATAAGCAAACACAATGGGTCAAGTAGTTACCTTTGGTTGAATGGTGGTATAACAATTCGTTCTATACTGCAACAAAAATGACCCCATTTAGGGCACTTTATGGATATCATCCACCATCCATAACATCATCTTTAAGAGAAAATTCCAAGGTTCAAGCAGTTGAAGATCACATCGAGCATCAAAAACAAGTTCTCCAACTCTTAAAGGATAACCTAAATTTGGCACAAAAATGAATGAAACAACAGGAAAATCAACATTGCAGCGAGAGAAGTTTTGATGTAGGAGACTGGGTATTTTTACGGCTACAACCATACAAACGAATGTCCCTCAAGTAAGCTAAGAAGGATAATAAATAATCGCCAAAGTACTATGGTGCTTACAAGGTGTTGCAAAGGATTGGTACTATGGTATACAAATTGGAGGTTCCTGATTCTTCTCGAGTGCACCCAATTTTCCATGTTTCATGCTTAAAGAAGGTTATACGTGAAAAACTTCCAGTTCAAACAATATTGCCAGAACTTGATGAGGAAGGACAAATCACATTGGAACCTGAAGGAGTCATGGAAACAAGAAATCGACAGCTATGAAATCGATCAATTTCAGAGTAACTCATCAAGTCGAAGACCTTACCCACTGGATATTCCACATGGGAGGATGATAATTTTATACAGAAGCATCCAGAGCTACTCATGCATTGAGAACAAAACTTTTTTTGAAGGAGAGGGTCATGTTAGGTCCCTACATTACTAGTGTATTCCCTTATTTTTGTTAATGTAGCCCCCTTATTGTTATTGTTGTACCCTTGTAGCCCCCATATTGTTATTATTCTACCCCATAAAAGCCATTATTGTTAGTGTTGTGCCCTTACATTATTATTGTTAGGTCGGCTAGGATTATATTGTGACCCCATGCACTCCTATATATAGAAAGGAGGTTTTTTCATTTGTATCATCCCATAATTGTTTATTTATGTAATTTAAATGAGGTTGCCCCCTCGAAGTGTTTGATTTCTAAGGCGTTGATAGCTCTTTTTTTCTATTTTGGTAGCTGGTTTCATAGTATCATCAAGGTCAAACCATAATCAGTTTCATGAGTCATTTAGTCACCATAGGTCATTCTTCCTTCATTAAGTGTCATTATTTAAATCTGAAAAAGAAGAGTCATGGTGTCATAAGTTTGATCATGAGAATGTCATGAGTGTCATCATATTTCCATTTGGAGTCACGTCATCATCATAAATTACTAGTAAAGTGTCATGAGAGTTAGCACTTAGGGAATAAATCACATCATAAAGTCATTTGGTTAAAGTACATGATGTCACTCCACTAACAAGCCAAAATAGAGTTTTTAAGTTATAAAGGAGAACCCAGGGAAAAATTTAGGGGCGAATTTTAGCTCAAAGGCGAATTTTAAGGGGTTTTAAATTTTGAAGGGCGAATTTTTTTATATAAAACCCATTTTCTATAGTTTTATAAAGTTAGCCCAATAATTATTTTAAAAATAATTAATTATTAAATAATAGCCCACCAAAATAAATGCCCATAAAACTGAAAAAATGGAATTCGCTCCCGATTTTCTTTGTTTGGAGCAGATTTCAATGGCATTCGCCTGGATTTACTGGGTCGAAGGGAGGAGTTGGAGTGATTCGCCCCATTTTTCACTAGTTGGGGCTTGGAAGTTGGAGGTGCAACAAATATTTCGCCAGAATTTACTGGGTCGGAGAGGTGGTTTGGGCTTGGAAGGGGCTTGGAAGTTGACTGTTGGATATGTAAACCTACCAGATCGATGGAGGTGGAAACTTACAATATCTAGACGCATTGATCGATGACAGCTGCACGCATTGACGAGGGCAACTGGTTCCAGGAGACGGTAGCTAGATTTAGAGTACCAAGGTCCAAGATAGTCCATTTCCTTGGTGCCATGGAGCTAAACCCACGCCGCGAGGAGGAGTTTGGGCAGTGGCGTTGGCCCTTGGGTTGCAACAGTAATCATATTTTTTTTTATAAATTTGCTGAGTCCGAATGCTTCAAGTGTGCTGTGATTTCTTTGGCCAGTCTAACATCACTCTGTAATTATTATTTTTTAATAAATTTGCTAGTCCGAATGTGCTGGACAACTAGTGAATGCTGGTGATTGCTTCAAAGTTCAGCGAGTCTGACAGTGCGGTGAATGTGGGTGCTCTGTGCTAGTCAGTGGTGAATGCTTAAGAACACACAAGAAGTTTCAGAGGTTCAATGTGTGAAGGGTGAAAATGTTCCCTTGATGCAGTTTAAATTCAGTGGGATTTAAATTGATCTCTTATATGCAAGGATTTCTCTGAGAACAATTCCAAAAGTAAGTGTGATCTTCAGGTTTTGAAATTAATATATTGGTAAAAAAGTGTTGGCTTTATCTTTACAAGACAACTTACAAAATTTTAGTGAGACTTGTTTCTTTGAGATTGATTCCTTTCCCCAAAAGGATAGGGTGCGAGATTCAGCTTGAGTTTCCTACTGATTATAAATTTCCTCTCCTTTTTGTTGAACCCCAAAATGGTCAGCAGCCCTGATTGCCAAGTATTGCAATCTGCTTCATTTAATTATGCAATTATTCCCTCTACGAAAATTTGGCATGTTTAACCCAAACTGTTAGAACTTGACTCTCTCCATTCATCATTTCACGCTCTCCTTCAATAATACATGGGTCTCCCACTGTTATCCCCCTAATTTGCTCTTTTTTTACCATTTTCCCCTTCCTAAATCATAACCATTTACCTCAGTTTCACCCTTTTACGCACCCTCATTTTGCACCAGTCCAAGCACGGTGACACATTTCGTATAAACCTTTATTCTTCACGTTTTAATTCAATTTAGCGTTAATTAAATATTTATTACATGATTCCTTAATTTTAAATAGATTTTGTAACTTATCGATATCTCGAAGGTTATTTGATGGTTAGAGTGATTACTGTGACCGCTGATCTTAGTGCAAGACAGGATCTTGCACCATTTCTAGCACAATAGATCTTCGTGGCAGATCCGACCTCCTCGATCACCGCCTCGTCTTGAGCCACTTTAGCCACGATAGCGAAATATTCAAAGGCAGCCAAGACTAATCCGTGAAGGGCAAAAGCTGGTTAGCTACGACCAATTTTGCAAGACCCTCTTATCTTGAAGTCCGAAACTAAATTCTGCATTTTGTTATGAATCAGTTGAATGATCTGTTTTGGCCTTCGGCCAATAGATCTATATAATGTAAAGTGTAAATAGGACCCAGAGGAGGAGAATTTTGAAGCAAAGTTTTTAGAGCGAAGTTGATAGGCAGTATCCGATCTTTTTTAATCGCCCGAATCTGGGCTGGAAATTGTATCAACACATGTATTCGCCTCAATGAATTAATAAAAGGTTTTTCCGCCTCATTTTTCAGAAATTATGTTTCTGTTTTTTTAAGCTGATGAATTAACTAGTTTACTGAGCAGCATTTTAATTTAAAAAGGGAAATGTGGTAGTTGGCTAGGGCCCAGCCAACCCAGCACGTTTAGCCTATTTTCTGTTTCCTGTAATGTGTGTTTAAATTATTAAAGTGTGATTTAAATTTCAACACATGTATTCCTATCTTATTGAAAACAGATCCGTCATGTGAAGTAGTTACATTGTCTTTCCCTGCAATTTAATTTCCTGCACTTGATTTCAGATTGCCTGGTACAAGAAGGAGAAACAAACCTACACCAGTGCACGTTGGTGTGATATTTCATTTTCCTGCAATTCTGTTTATTTGGTTTTCCACCGCCTAGTACAAGCAGGGAAAATGAACCTGCGCCAGTGCACGTTGGTGTGATGCAGCAAGATTTCTTAATCTGCTTTCCGCGATTTTCTTTCTTTCTTTAATTCTTATGACAGGATAAATGATTGTTTCTTTAATTCTGCATTTTTTTAAGATCAGAAACATTCATTTTCATGTGTGCAATTTGATTCGATAGTAAACTAGCACTTGCAATAATTGAACACTTGTTTTAAAGATTAAAAGCTAAGTGCAAGAAGCTCTGATCTGGTACAAGAACCAGTTTCTTGCCACAAGATCTGAGTGCTCTGAACCTTGGAAAGTTCTAGCCCTTGCATGAAGTAAAAAGCCTTCAATAAAGACACTATTTATACCTTCTACATAAATCTTTGATCTTGCACTAGTGTAGGAAAGATTAATGCAAGAAGGAAATCTCTAAGGAAGTAGGTTTAAGGGCCCATCTAACGAGACTGCTAAAGTTTCTCTGCTAAGGGAAAACACACACTTAGTAGATTAAAAAACCATTAGTGGGAGTGATTTCCTTTTTTCTTTATTTCTCTCTTGCAAATGCATACTTTTTCATTCCAGTCTTAGATTATTTTTGATGGTTCAAGTTGCCTTCTTCTCTTTTGATTTAATTCTCCAATCTTTCCTTTAAAGAAAGTAGGGGTTTACATTAGAAATATTCATACCATCTCTGGCATTGCCTATGCTTCGTCTCTAAGTTTACGAATCCCCCGATTTGACAAATTAAGTGTTGAGAAGTTTGCTTAAGTGTAATTCCTGCACCCAACCTATTGGCGCCATTGCCGAGGAGGCGATTTGATTTGGTAAGAATTTTCTGATTATGCAATAGAGGTAATTTTTTCTTATTTCTGCAGTGTTGTTTTTTGAAGGAATTTTACTGGTGTTAATTGATTTCTGACAACATTTTCTAGAAGTTGTTATTTTTCTTTTTCTTTTCTTTTCTTTTGAAATGAATGCCTAGGAAAGGTAAGGGTTCGAAGCCCACTAAGGGCCGAAAGAATTCTGAAAACAATTTTCATATTGGGTCTCCTTCTGTCAGCAAGAAGCCCAATCCAATTCAAACCCATCACGCAGGAACAATCCACTTGGATTCTGGTAATAACAACTCAGGTGTGGATTAGCCTGTGGAGAGCAGTACAAGTACAAGGGGAACAATGGTGGACCAAGAAGATCATTTGGAAGGGACTGGTGACAACTAGGTAAGTGAAGAACAATCCACTTTTTTTTTCCAATTGTAGATCTTGAAACTGTGTCGCAGATGAAGAATATTCCACCATCATCTCTCCCTCATTTCCATGGTAAAGTTCATGAAGATCCTGAATCTTTTCTATTCGAGTTTGATATTCTGTGTAGAAGTTATGATTATGCAACTGAGGCTCACAAGTTAAGATTATTTCCTGTTACCCTCAAGGACTCAGCTCTCTACTGGTTTATGGGGTTAGGAGGAAACACCATAACCTCTTGGGATCAGATGAAGAGAGTGTTTTTGTCTAAATATCAAGAATATTGAAAAACTCGGGACATGCAGGATGAAATTTTTACAATCACACAAGATGATGATGAAATGCTTGAAGATTATTTGGAAAGATTTCTGTATATTTTACAAAGTTAAAAACTTAAGCTTGATCCCAACACTATTAGAACCTTGTTCTTAAGAGGACTTACTGATAATGATAGAAATAATTTGAATATATTAGGACAAGGTGATATTTCTCAGAAATTTTTTGATCAAATTTGTGAATTATGCGGGAAATTTTCAAGAAACCAGTACAGATCTGGTAGAGGAACGCGAAATAGAAATAGAAAAACTGAATCTAATGATGCTATGATTATTGGACTAGAAAATAAAATGGAAAATATGAAAATTGATATAATTAACACTGTTACCAAACAATTAGACTCCTTAAAATTTCAACAGAAACTCATGAAGGAACAAGAGTCATTATGTATTTTTTGTCCTAAATGTAGAGAGAAGCACCCCCCTAAAGAGCGTCTTCTTAATTTGAAAGAAACTAATAAGTGTGCTATTTGTGTAGAAGACCATATCACAGAAAAATGTCCCTCTATACCAGGACTTAAAGCTTCATTTACAGGGGGACAACCTGAAGCTGAATACTTGAATGCTATGGGAGCAAGAAAGAATTGGCCTTAGGTAGGTACAGGTATGGCTTCTGAATTTTCTCCACACTATTTTGGTTATAATTCACACACATATTCTTATCCTAACTCTCATCAGCAGTGGTAGTATGGGAATCAATATCAGCATGGGCAACCTTCTTAACCATGGAAATAGGGTTGGAGAGGGCCAACTCATTCTCCATATTCCTACCAACCACCTATGTAGTCATATCCATCTACACATGCACCTTATTCAATGCCTCAACTTTCGAGTCAGTCCACTCCACCGTTGCCTTTACCTCCACCCTTTCGACCTCCTTAGTTACCTGCTCAACCTTTGCCCAATATTAATAATAATAAAGCAGTGCAAATGATCTATGTAACAAACCCACATTTATCATTCGAATACCAGTCTATTCCAGTTGGGGTTCATGATATTCGATTAAGATCGTGAAGGATTGTAACATCAGAAAATCAGAAGCAACCTATGGTGATCATTGAAGAGAAATGAGAAGAGGAAACTCTTAACCATTCTTCGAAAGCTGTCACTAAGAAACCCTTACCCTTTGAATCCCTGCCATCTTCTTCCAACCAACCTCCCTTCCCAGAGAGGTTACTAATGGAAAGGAGTGAGCCTATTTCTGAGACTAGTTTGGCATCTGAGCTTCAAAATATTTTCATTAAGATACCTTTACTTCAAGCCATCAAAGAGATCCCCATTTGTACCAAGATTATTAAGGAAATCTGTCTCAAGAAACCCGGGAGGAAGAGATTGGAACCCCAGACCATTCAGTTTGTTGGTAGGGCAGCAGAGCTAATGACGGGATGTGTGTCTATGGAAAAATATACTGATCCCGGAAACCATGTTATCTCAGTTCAGATTGGTAATGTCCTTGTCTCTAATGTTCTCATAGACCTGGGGGCAGCCATTAATGTCATGAATAAGCAAACTGTGGATCAACTTCGGTTATCTCATCTTTTCCCTACTCCCAATGTGCTTGAATTAGCAGATAGATCTAAAATTAATCCATAAGGAGTATTAGAAGATGTGATCATATCTATAGATTCTTGGGAATATCCTGTTGATTTAATTGTGCTTCAGCCAAAGAACCCAGTAGGAGGACATCCCTTGATCTTGGGTCGACCATGGCTTGCTACGGCCGATGCATATATTGGATGTTGTTCTGGTGATATGTATATTTCACATGGAGATTCTAGGAATAAAGTTACCTTATACCCCCCTGCTAGATGCATTCAAGACCTTCGAGATACTTTATGGTTGGATCAAAGCAGTGATGAGGAGACTTAGTCTATTTCCCTTATCCATAATTATACTGGGTCTTCACAAGAAGATGAGATTCAAGATTTTCTGAATAATCTAGAAACTATGCCTAATTATGAGCCTTTGAGCCAAATTTTCAGCCTAGATTTTCAAGAAAATCATGATTCTCATTCTTCTGTACCTCTGCATTTGACCACTCCCTTGAGTACTCCTAAGCCTGATACCACTCTTTTTGAGATTAGCCCTGGTAAATCCTTGCATATTAGTTCATATTTGGACTCATCTCAGCAGGAGCAGCTTGTGAATTTGTTGCAAAACCATCTTAGTGCCTTTGCTTGGGGCTATGAAGATATGAAGGGTATCCCTACTGAAACTTGTACACATCACATCTATATTCAGGAAGGAACCCGACCTGTCCGACAACCCCAAAGGAAAATGAATCCAGCTCTAAGAGATATTGTGAAGGAAGAAGTACATAAAGTCTTAGATTCCAGTTTATCTATCCTATTTCCCACAGTCAGTGGGTCTCTCCATTAGTACTGGTACCTAAGAAAGATGGAAGATGGCGTATTTGTATTGATTATCAAGAATTGAATAAAGCCACTCTTAAAGATTACTTCCCTCTCCCTTTTATTGACCAAGTGATTGATACCCTTGCAGGAAAGAAATATTTCTCCTTTTTGGATGGCTTCAGTGGTTATAACTAGATACAAATTGCACCCGAAGATCAGGATAAAACTACTTTTAGATGTCCATGGGGGAAATTTTCTTATAAAGTGCTTCCATTTGGTTTATGTAATGCCTCGACTACCTTTCAAAGGGCAGTCTTGGCCATTTTTTCTTATCTAGAATTTGTAGAAATTTAGATGGATGACTTTTCTGTGTTTGGTGATTCTTTTCAAGAAGCTCTAAAAAATCTGGAGAAAGTCCTTCTTTGTTTTCAAGAAGCCCATCTCGCTTTGAGTGACAAGAAAAGTAGATTAATGTGCAAAGCGAGAGTGGGGCTTGGCCATTTGATTTCTAATAAAGGTATCCAGGTTGATCCAAAAAAGATTGAAATCATTTTGCATTTTCCTGCACCCAAAACTCAAAGGGAAGTAAGAGGTTTTTTAGGACATGCTGGTTACTATAGAAGATTCATTGAAATTTTTTCGTAGATAGCTGCTCCTCTTTTCCTACTTCTAGCTAATGATAGTGAATTTTCTTGGTCCACGGCTTGCCAACAGTCTTTTGAAACATTGAAGTAAAAGTTGGTGCAGGCACCAGTTTTGCGAGGTCCAAGCTGGTCCCTGCCTTTTCACATTTCCTCTGATGCTTCAGATTTGGCTATTGGCTCAACTTTAGGACAAGAGAAAAATAAGCAATCCTATGCTATTTATTATATTGGTAAAAATATGTCTTCCGCTGAATTGAATTATACAGTTATAGAGAAAGAGTTTTTAGCTGTGATTTTTGCAATTAATAAGTTCAGGCACTATATTATAGGATATGAAGTATTTGTACATACTAATCATTCTGCGATTAAATATTTGATGAAAAAACCATTGACAAGCGGTAGAGTGACTAGGTGGTTGCTATTGTTGCAATATTTTAATGTTACCATTGTTGATAGACCAGGGAAATCTAATGTTGTAGTAGATTTTCTTTCTAGATTAGATAATCCTGGTGAAGCAACTCTTGCTAATGATGATTTTCCAGAAGAACATATTTTTTCTATGTCTACAGATTCTTCGTGGTTTTCTGACATTGCTAATTACTTGGTTACTGGGAAGACATCACCCCACTTTTCCGCTCGCGAAAAGCGGAATATTATTCAGAAAAGTGCTGCATATTTCTGGATTCAAGGAGATCTCTTTTACACTGGTCCAGATCTGATTATCCGTAGATGTGTAAGAGAGGAGGAAGTGTTTGACATATTGAAATCTTCTCATGAGGAACCTTGTGGAGGCCACTTCCATAATAGGCGGACTACATATAAAGTATTACGTGCTGGTTACTTTTGGCCTTCCTTGTTTAAAGATGCCAAACAATATGTCAGGCGATGTGATAGCTGTCAACAACTGGGCCAGCCTAACCAAACCAATGAAATGCCTTTGTGTCCCCAAGTTATGATTGAACCATTTGAAAAATGGGCTATTTATTTTATAGGGCCAATAAATCCAACATCCTTAAGTAAAAAGCATATTTTGGTTTGTACAGATTTCGTTACAAAATGGGTAGAAGCTAAAGATGTTTATTCTACTACAGAAAAAGTTGATGTTGATTTTTTTTTTTTTTGAAATATTTACTAGATTTAGTGTGCTTAGAGAATTTTTTTTTCTTCTGAAAACGGTCCGTAGTTTATTTCTAATCTTGTACAGGGTGTGATGGAGCAATACAAGATCCGGCACAGGAAATCCACGCCATATCATCCGAAAGCAAATGGCCAGGTGGAATCTAAAAACAAAGTGATCGAGTCCATTCTTACAAAGACAGTCAATATGCATCGGAAATATTGGGCTGAAAGATTACCAAAAGCTTTGTGGGCATATAGAACCACTTGGAGAAATAGCACGGGACATACACCATATGAGCTGGTATATGGCAAACAGGTTATGTTACCAATTGAGTTCCAGATCAAAACTTTCAGAACTGCAGTTCAGTTAGGAGTAGATCTCTCTGAGGCACAACAACAATGTCTTATCCAATTAAATGAGTTAGATGAATTTTGTAGAGATGCTGTTCAACAAAACATCCTAATTCAGCAACAACGAAAAAGGTGGCATGACAAGTCTATTCAGAAAAAGTAGTTCCAACCAGGTGATTGGGTACTCCTTTATGACTCTAGAATTAAGATTTTTAAAGGGAAGTTCCATACACGTTGGATGGGACCTTATGAAGTGATCCGAGTATTCGAGAATGGAGCAATATAAGTCAAAACTATTGATAGACAAAATTCAGTATTCTTGGTAAATGGACATAGATTAAAGAAGTATTTTCAACCACTTGTCAAGAAAGATTTTACACAGCAAGTCCAACAACAATTTGGGAAGGTAGTGGTAAATGGTAATATCGGCCTTTTGAAAACATGAATTCTTCCTATTCTCAAAGAAAAAAAACTAAATTTAATAAAAAAGTAAAGAAAAAATATTTTCCTGTAATTGTGAAAATCAGTTCGCTGACATGATTGCAGAAGGGTCAACCTGAAAACCAGCTTGCTGGAAGGCAGATAAAAAATTTCTAATAAAAAGAGAATGTTGCTTGATCTTTAGATATGCTAGTGACCACCGAGTAAAAGCAGGTTCAGCAGGACCAATATTTATACATTAGGGTAATTAGCATCAATATTTTTATTCAAGTAACACTTAATTCTCACTGCAGTTATTTTTCTTGCACCACTGCAGGTAGAGCTTCCAGAAAATTTTCTGCCTTTCTTCATATCCCATTTCGTAATATTCCATCAATTTTTTTTCTTCAAATCGTCGAATGATTAACCTTCCCACATTCTTCTGAATTTTCCCTACCCGCTTCGTAAAAGTCCCACTTTACCCTTGAATTTTTTCCCGATCCTACTTCTGTTTATCTCTCTTGTGGTATTATTCCTGGAATCCCTGTAATACAATTCCTTCCCATTCTGAAATTTTACCCTTTCCCCACTTCTTTGTTCCCTCATGAATTTATTGCAGGATCTCATACACAAAGAGAAAAAAGATGCCCTGAAGCATCAAGAAAGGGCAAAGAAAATTTGCAGTATCAGTTGAGGAAGCTATGTTAGAAGTCCAACCTATATTTTACTTAAATTATCTGTTCTTTTTTCAGACAATATGCTTGCACTAGTGCAAGCATATCGTCCTATATAATAATATAAGTAGAATGGTACCAATAGAACAATATAGTAAGCAGTGTAAATAGATCGGTGCAAGTATACACCTTGACAGAAGCAAAGTACAATTTGTTTTTTATGAGCATATGTCATAGGAATTGGTCATCATAAAAGTTTACAAGCAACCTTTTTCACTTATTTGATGAGTACTTATGCTATCATATTAACTAGGAGAAAATTATTTAAAGTACAAGGTGTTTTTAGTTAAGAATCATGATCATTTTTTAATAAATGCTAAAGTTTTTTGAATTATGAAGGAGTGCGGAAATGTTTAACCGTTGCTTGGATATAATTACCCTTTCCGCCATGATCCTAAACGTCCTTCACTTATGATGATTACCTCACTTAGTCGTTAAAAACTCTGCCGCAAGTACCAATCCCACACGATTCTAAACCTGCCGCGCATCTACGGCTATTTTGGTGGGATGGATCAGTGATAAGACAAAAGGGATGGTGGACAATTGGATCCCTATCTATAAAGAGCAAAATTTTCCTATATTGCATGCAATTTTTTGACTGTTCATAACTGTTAAAGCAGAGATGCCGCCTGTTAGATGTGAACCTTCGTCCCTCAGTGAGGTAGATCAGACCGCCGAGTTTCGCAATAGTTTTGCGCTATTACAAGACTCAGGCTTTCTTCCATTTTTGTAGAAATTTGATGCGCACAACAGTGAAGTGGCCCTACAGTTTGCAGAGAGTTTTAAAAACGACCGTGTAAATATTGGGCCCTTGAAATTTAAAGTCACGGAAAAATCGATAGCAGCAATGACAAGCTTGCAAAACACCGGTGTGCAGTACTTTATGAATAAGAAGCTTGAGAGGAAGTGCTAGCAACATTTCGTCATTGATAAGGACATGAAGATAGACTGGAAGAAAGGAGTTTTGAGTAGCGCCCTGCCGGGACAGTGGCGGGACCTCGTTTTCATTCTCTAGAAATTCGTGACTTGTAAGGGAAGGTACTCCCTCACCTTTGTGTATCATTTCAAGATGCTGCAACACTTCGAACCCGACCGACATGCCCAGTGGAGGATGGATTTCAATTTTTTTTGCTTAAGAGTCTAGAAAATATGACCAATATTGTATAGGGCGTACGGGCGGATCAGACTGATAAGAAATTGTATCATCATGGCCTGATCAAAATCTTGGTCCAGAAACAATTGGAAATTAAGGGCATGACCTGGAAGGAGTTGTTGAAGCAACTAGATAAAAAGGCCTCTGCGGGAAAGAAGAAAGCTACTGAAAAGAAAATAGAGACCCACACCAGCACAAGCAAGGGTTTAAGTGTAAAAAGAAGTCCTTCTTGCAACAGTGCAAGAAGGAAATGACCCAGAAAATCAGCAGAAGAAAAGGGCCCATCTCTAAAGAAATAGAAGATAGCGGGTACACCTATTGAAGAAACTCCTCCGACACCACCAGTGCATGAACAAACCCTCGAAGAAGACGATTTGATGTCAGTCCTTGCAGACATAGCAAAATCTGTGGAAATTGAAGATGACACTTTGTTGGCTGACTTTATTAAGGGCCGGAAAAAGAATGAAGAACCTGGTGCAGAACCACAGTCCCAACAGAATGTTGAATCGCCACCTGCACCAGTGTAAGAATAACCAGAAGAAGTAGAAGAAGAAGAAGAAGAAGAATCGGAAGAAATACAAGAAGAAGAAGAACCGGAAGAGCGAGAAGAAGAAGAAGAACCAGAAGAGGTAGAAGTGTTTACTGAAACCCCGAGGGACACTGAGGTCCTTGAAGAAAACATAGCCCCTATTGAGATAGAAAAGGAAGAAGACTCGGTAGCTCTTGCTGCTCGGATAGTCGAGCTAAAGCTTCAAGTGAAAAACTTAGAGCAGCTTGTAGCTAAAACGCAGGAGGAAAAAGAAGAGAATAAAGAAGAATTCACAGCGGAGATCCAGAAGAATAAAGGAGAAGTCAGGGTATGGAAGTACCATGCTTTGCAATGTTTCATACGACTTAAAAAGGCAACGAAGAAATTGAAGAACAACAAAAAGAAAAAGTCTGAAACATTGCAGACTGATGATAGTATGCCAGAGCAGGAGTGAGCTGGAACGCTCAAATTTTTGAAGGTTTTTTGTAGAGGTAAAGATTTGTGTGAGGAAACACAACAAATTAGGGATGGGAGGATGTTAGCCCCCTTATTTTCTCTTTTTTTACGATTTTCCCCTTCCTAAATCATAACCATTTACCTCTGTTTCACCCTTTTATGCACCCTCATCTTGCACCAGTCCAAGCATGGTGACACATTTCGTATAAACCTTTATTCTTCATGTTTTAATTCAATTTAGCATTAATTAAATATTTATTACATGATTCCTTACTTTTAAATCACTTTTGTAACTTATCGATATCTCCAAGGTTATTTGATGGTTAGAGTGCTTACCGTGACCGCTGATCTTAGTGCAGGACCAGATCTTGCACCATTGCCAGCACAACAGATTTTCGCAGTAGATCCGACCTCTTCAATTACTGCCTCATCTTGAGCCACTTCAACCATGACAAAGAATGGTTCAAAGGTAGCTGAGACTAATCCATGAAGGGCGAAAGCTGGTTAGCTACGGCCAATTTTGCAAAACTGTCTTATCTTGAAGGCCGAACTAAATTCTTCATTTTGTTATGAATCAGTTGAACGATATGTTTTGGCCTTCGGCCAACAGATCTATATAATGTAAAGTGTAAATAGGACCTGGAGGAGGAGAATTTTGAAGTAAAGTTTTTAGAGCAAAGTTGATAGGTGGTAACCGGTCTTTTTTTATTGTTCGAATCTGGGCTGGAAATTGTATGAATGCATGTATTCGCCTCAATGAATTAATAAAAGGTTTTTCCGCCTCATGTTTCAGAAATTATGTTTATGTTTTTTTAAGCTAATGAATTAACTAGTTTACTAAGCAGCATTTTAATTTAAAAAGGGAAACGCGCTGGTTGGCTAGGGCCCAGCCAACCCAACACGTTTACCCTATTTTCTGTTTCCTGTAATGTATGTTTAAATTATTAAAGTGTGATTTAACTTTCAACAGATGTATTCCTGTCTTATTGAAAATGGATCCGTCGTGTGAAGTAGTTACATTGTCTTTCCCTGCAATTTACTTTCCTGCACTTGATTTCAGATCGCCTGGTACAAGCAAGAGAAACAAAACTCCGTCTCTATATGAACTACAGAGTGACATTTCCTTTTTTCCCTGCACTCGTTTATTTGGTTTTACACCGCTCGGTACAAGAAATGAATCCGCACTAGTGCACGTTGGTGTGATGCAAATAAGTTTTCTTAACTCGCTTTCCGGCGATTTTCTTTTCTTTTCTTAAATGTTACAGATTGAAGATAAATGACTATTGTACTTGCATTTTTACAAGATAAAACACCACTTTAAAAAAATTTGATTCCACAGTAAACTACACCGTGTGTATCAATTGAACACATTTGTTTTGGCGGGGATTAAAACGAAGTGTAGGTCGACGCAAGGCTGAATCCAGTTTCTTGCCACAAGGTCTGAGTGCTCTGAACCTTGGAAAGTTCGAGCCCTTGCATGAAGTAAAAAGCCTTCAATAAAGACACTATTTATACCTTCTGCATAAATCTCTGATCCTGCACTAGTGCAGGACAAATTAATGCAAGAAGGAAATATATAAGGAAGCAGGTTTAAGGGCCCATCTAACGAGATTGCTAAAGTGTCTTTACTAAGGGAAAACACACACTGAGTAGATTAAACAACCATTAGTGGGAGTGATTTCCTTTTATCTTTAATTCTCTCTTGCAAATGCATACTTTTTCGTTCCAGTCTTAGATTATTTTTGATGGTTCAAGTTGTCTTCTTCTCTTTTGATTTGATTATGAAATCTTTCCTTTAAAGAAAGTAGTGGTTTACATTAGAAAGATTCATACCATCTCTGGCATTTCCTGTGCTTCGTCTCTAAGTTTACAAATCCCCCGGGTTGACAAATTAAGTGTTGAGGAGCTTGCTTAAGTGTAATTCCTGCACCCAACACCCACTACCTAGTTCCTTGACATTTTGTAAATGTCATATACAATCGGGTAATGATGGCAGTTATACAATTGCAGTTTGACAGTCCCAATGACATAGTTGATATCCTCACACAGTGATGTTAGTGATGTTGATGTCGTGGAGGATATTACTTGATGCTTCATGATGGGTGTTCTTTCTCACTTTCACATAATCTTGTTATAGCCTCTGCTTGATGCTTGTTGCTATGGCCATGTCAGGCATTAATTATTTGTCTTCAATGTTCAATGTGCGAAGAGTGCAAATGTTCCCTTGATGCGGTTTAAATTTAGTGTTCAATTGATCTATTATATGCAAGGCTTTCTCTGAGAACAATTCCATAAGTGAGTCTGATCTTCAGGTTTTGAAATTAATATATTGGTCAAAAAGTGTTGGCTTTATCTTTACAGGACGCCTTACAAATTTTTTGAGGATGGATACAAATAGGTGAATGCTGGTGAGTGCTTCAAAGTTCAGCGAGTCTAACAGTGCGGTGAATGCGGGTGCTCTATGCTAGTCAGTGGTGAATGCTTAAGAACACACAAGAAGTTTCATAGGTTCAATGTGTGAAGAGTGAAAATGTTCCCTTGATGTGGTTTAAATTCAGTGGGATTTCAATTGATCTCTTATATGCAAGGCTTTCTCTGAGAACAATTCTGGAAGTAAGTGTGATCTTCAGGTTTTGAAATTAATATATTGATATTCACTATCTTTCTTTTTTGTGAATATTACATTGCACATTTTCATGTTCATGATAACTTCCCTTCCGGATGATAGAAAAGGTGGACCATGGAGTAAAGGTGTTGTAGGTTGTAGAGTAACATGAAATTTTACAATATGGGTTTGGTCATTTATAATCTTCTTAGTAATGTTTGTTGCTGCTCTAATGTTAATAAGTTCAAAAAGATAATCTCAATGCACAATTGAGGCATTTTCATATGATATAAGGAAGTTGGAACTAACTCACAAACCTAGTGCTGTTAAATCATAGCAAGTTTATTTGCACTCGTCTTTCATTCTCTCATGAACCGAGTGAAATTTCTTGGGGAATTTCTAATCAACAAGTTCTAGGAGTTTGTGTCAGATTTGGGTAGACTCATAGAGTGATTAGCCTGTGGCTGCTATAAACTCTTTTTGTCAACCCATGGATACATGGGTTAAATTTTCACTTGATTTTCAGTTTCCAATGATTTGACACTAAGAATCATTGGCTGACTATGATGATTTGCTGACTTATTTTCTTCTTTTTTACCCCTTTCCCTTAGATGGTCATGCATGGGAGGGGAAGTTCCAGTGAATGTATGGTTTGTGGTGTGCATTTATCTGTTGATTAAATCTTTGGTAACATCCCATGACTGTTATTTCAATGGAACTTGGTTAAATAACAAACACTAAGTGCTAATTAGGACTTTTAAATGTTTGATACAATAACTAATTTTGGTTTATTGGATCCCATATGTGCTTGTTTGGGCCTGAAACTTTACATGGCACCCCTGTGTTTACAAATCATGGAAAAAATTTGAATCTTTTTAGGTTCTTTCCAAGCCATACTGGACGTGTTTCACTACCTAAAACATTTCCAGATATTAAAATACAGGTGGTTGAGTTTCCTGCAATTTAGGTTACATAAAACACAAATTTTGTTCAAATTTTTTTAATGCATTAAACCCTGGCCAAATTTATCAAATCATGTTGTGACATGAGGGAAGAGCTTGTAGATTGGCTTTCATGCAAAATGGCCAGGACCTAGGTTGGTCCCGTACATGTTGGTTTACAAGGGGCTTTGATATCAAGAACAATTATAAAAAGCTGCAAATAATGTTTTGAAATTTTGATATGATAGCAGTCCATGACTCCATGCTCATGAAATTGGACAACATACCATATTCATATTCTATTTGTTGAGTGTTTCTTCTAGCTTTATAATGTAAACTAAACTGGTTATTGAATGCAAGAGTAGAAATCCCAGAGTAACTCTGCCATGCATGCAGGAATCTCACCCAAGCTAGCATGCCACAAGTAAGAGTAGAGCTCCCAGAATGAATACACCTTGCAGGCCTAGATAAATGCACACTACCAGAAATAAGATGAGGTTGTATACAAATCAACTTGTCCACATGAGAGAATCTTCCACATGTGTGCCCTCTTTCCATTACAGGCCCAATGCTCTACCACCAGAAGGAGAACATGCTCGAAGAAACATGGTAAATTAACAGTTTGGTGTTAGGCATGCACTATCCCCTTAACGGTGCCCATTATGATGGACGTATCATGATTTACCCCGCAATTTGAGGTGGTTGCATTGCTTGCTTACATATTTTCTCCTATTTGTCTATGTAAACATGTGTTTTAGGGTGTAGAGAAACCATTCTTTAACAATAAGTTGACTTGGAGAGAAGTGAAAGTTGGTTATGCAATTGGTTAGATTTGCATTCTTCTATGTTTGGGAAAGGAAAGGAGTTTCATAGATATGGGATTTCTAGGCATTTACAATTGTATTGAGTTGCATTAGGGGCTTAGATTTTATGCTGCGTATGTATATGGGATGGGTTTTCCTCAGGTCAAAAATGGATGCCCCCTTGTGTCATCACGCCTTAGACATATCATTTTGGTTGTACATTTTCGTCTTTCCGATGATTATTGCATGGATGGAAATTTTGATATATATTCACGCCATTTGTACACATTTAACTTAAGTGGAAAGTTGTATAACTATTGGATTGATATTATAAGAAAGAGGGGGAGGGGTTTGTTCCATGTTGAAGTGTTGATATCCAAATTTCTTCTTTATTGATTTTTAAAAAGAGCTCCAAAGCTCACAAGAAGGATCAGAAAATGAGCAATTTTTTTAATGTTGAAAGAATATGTGTCCTCCTTTTTTCATACAAAATGCTGAGTTCCTCAAGGGTCATGTGGAAGGAGATGAAAAATAAGTCAAGGTATGTTTAGATCCTTAATTTTATAGTTGAGAACCCAACTCATGGATGAAGAAGTAGAATGAAAGATTCTGTTACTATATGTAAGGAGATGTATCTTAATGTCAAGGGTTGTATGGTTAAGAAATATGGAAAAATTGGACTTGGGAATAAACTTGTGGGGTTCAACAACTTTGAAATTCAGCAACTCGGGAAAAAAATGGAAATGACTTGGCAAAAAATGGCTAAGCATTAAAAAATGCAAAATATTTCATTTTTTCATTTAAAATTATGTATAAAATAGCAACAATATATAATAATATTGCCATACCATATGAAAAGAAGATACATATATAAAAGGTGTAAGATGCCAAATGATATAGTATCTACTATCAATGCCTCTGCTCCTTTAGTGGGCATATATATTGGGTCATCCTCTAGTAGTGGAAGGTTCTATGGCTGGAGTCAAACATAGTAGTGGGTACTGAGTCTAGTACAAGACTTTGTCCATCCTGTAGTGGCTGGTTAAGGACATCCTCTAATGCCAGCCACTCCTGCTCATACTTGACATCTACCCAAGCAAGGAAATCCATGAAAGATTTATTGGCACTGATTAAATACTCCAATGTTTTTTTTGAAATTGTGATTTTTTTCAGAACTTAGAAAAACTTGCGATTGGTTTGGGTTATTTCTTGGGATGGGAAAATCGGAAAAAATAAATATATTCCAATCTTTTGGAAAAATTTTCCGCATTATTAGAGAGAATATAATATTCATTGACATTTGACTATACATTAAGAACTATACATTAAGGAAAAATTTGCAACCTGTTTTTCTTCAGAAGCTTATACCAGTTTTCCCATCACATTTGACATAGAAAAATAAACCTTTCACTAGAATTAACAAGGAGAAACTAATCCAGAAAGGAAAAAATGGAAGTAGACGGATGATTGCTTTGTCAAACAAAATACTGATCTATTCTCAATTTTGACATGGTCAAGTCTGGATGGAACAGATGATTTCCCATAGCAACTGTAGCCAAAGTGTGTCTATGCTGACAAAAACAACTTGAGGATGTGTCTAAGATAGTTGAAAACTACTAAAAAATAGACCTATTTGATTGTGCAAGCCTTAATACCTGGGTGGGTAGAAGAACATTTTAGACTGATGATTGTTGAACTAAAAAATATTTTCATCCCAAGGGAAGGTAGGCTAAGAGTTTCTCCAGAGAGGCATCTACAACAACTACGCAATTGACATAAATTAGTCCAAAAGTGTGCAAGTGTTCAAGCTCGAGTCTTCGAAGTTCCTCGTCTATACAGTGAAATGTCTCGAACCAATGTAGGTTGTCCTTTGATGTATATGAGACCCAACTAGGAGCATGCATTTTAGAAAGGTAGGATAAGCTCAAAATGAAAATAATATAACTCTTGATATAGATACGATTAATTCATTGTCACGCGCTTTCTTCGTTATAGGAGGATAAAAAACTCCAATAGGTAGCACTATGCCATTATAGTGAACAAGGAAGGGTAGATGTGATATCCTTATCTAAGGCCCTTGGTGGCCTTGAAGATTCAAGAAAGACATTATCCTCCTGTTGACCATAGTTTTAATTCAGGGTCCTATGTAGGCCTTGGCCCACAGAATGAAGTTCTCAACAAAGCCAAATTTCTTCATATCTGAGAATAAGAAATTATACCTCACTCTATCCAAGGCATTCACCATATCGAGTTTTATGACTCATGTACTTCTTTCCAGATGGGTGGATACTGTGAGCAGCTTCCTGAACTCTTATGCTGTTTTCACAGATAATTCTGCCTTGAACAAAGCAAGTTTGTTTCTCTATGATAACACATTGCATCAATGGTTTAAATCTAGAAAAGGTAGTCTTACCTAGAATCTTTTAGTTTTTGACGTTAGGGATGAGGGTGAAGTAGAAGGAATTTATTTGTTCTTTAAATCTGCATTGCTTCCTTGATTCTTCCACATAGCTTAAGAGGTCCCTATTGAGATATTTCCATGCTTACTAAAAATGTGTTGAGAACTTGTCTGGACTCTGGAGTAGGGACTTTGTTAAGTTTCATATTCCATATAGTTTCTTGGACTTCCTTGCTTGATATGGGTTCTAAGAGTTTCTCATTATCCAGTTCTTGTAAAAGACATGGATCCTGTCCAACATTTCCTCCCAAGCACTTCCAGTATCTACTCTTATTATGAAAACAAGTTCCTAAAGATAGAGAAGGCTGCTACTTTGATTTCATTAAACCATCTGTTTTTAATCTATCTAAGAGTTACCTCAGAGATGAAATTTTAAATTCTTCTTGAGTGTTCTTGGTAATGGAAAAATTTAATGCTCCTTTTCCCTGCTTTTAGCCACAGGCTCCTTGATTTCAATCTCTAGATTTCTTCTTCGACGGTCTGAGCTTTGAATAGTTTAGCACTTACTTCCTTTTCCCCTTGCCTGAGTCCGTTTAGAGAGCCCTTATTCTTCAATTTGGGACTTGACTTCTTCAAGGATTCCCGTCTTTATGGAATGGGATGATCTTTCCTGTGGGATTTAGCCCATTATTTCATTTCAATTTTAATCTCTTTATTTTTTTCTCCCAGATGTAGGAGGCAAAGCCATGAACTGGGAGAGATCCAAAATTTCTCACCATTTCTTTAAAGTCTGGCTGTGAGAACCATACAAGGATATATTTTAAATGACTTGGACCAAGTGCTTGAGAGATTGATACTAAGAGAAAAATCGTCTTGTGATTGGATAGTGCACTTGGGATAATTGCAGAATTTAGAATTACTTAGAGAAAAAGGAGCTTTATAAGAGAAACCTATCAAGTCTTTCCACAGTGAACCCTGGCCCTAGCTCTGTATTGCTCCAATCGATTTTTCCATTAAAAAGGTCCTATTTTGAAATTAGGTCTTCAATGGTCCTAATGGTTAATAACATGCTGGTTTTTTTTCCATTTCACTTATTAAACCTATAGAAAGGGTCCATTATATTGATTAAACAAGTGTAAAGATACCATTCCATTGATTTACCCTGCAAAGTGTCCATTCCGCTAATCAAACCCATTAGATGATTTAACGCTTGCAATTTCTTTTGCCCATGCTTGTTTCATGCATGTAAACACAAATCATTGGACCACCTAGAAATTTGGCCCACTTGGTGTCTTAGTGTAAGAACAATATTAAAAATCCTTAGCTCCTCGTCAAGCTCATGAAATATTACTTGCAATGATTCCAAATTGTTTTGACAATTGTTCATCTAGGCAAATTAAAGGTATTTTCACCTATGATTAAATCATAAATCATTAGGGACTTAGATGTTGTGTATATGTAAAGTTGTTTCTAGCTTATGCTTGACAACTACCTCATAAGGAGCTTCTCCTTCATTTTTCCTTACAACCCATTTAGTCACTAAAACCGTCCTTGGAGTATGGCTGTTAATTAGCCCAAGTCCTCCATCTTCTCTATGGAGGGTGTAAATGTCACTAGTAACTGACTAGTTGCTTTCCTCCTCACTTTTATCATGGAAAATGATAGAGGATATGTTTCAACTTCTTATAACCAATTCATCAAGGGAAAGATAAGTAAAAGAATCACTAGTAACTGACTAGTTTCCTTCCTCACTTTTATCATGGAAAATGATAGAGGATATGTTTCAACTTCTTATAACCAATTCTTAACAACTTAAGGGAGAGGTGTTTTGCAAAGGATGATTAAAGTTATTTTAATATTTTTTGTTTTGTTTAAAGCTTTCAAGTGTTCATTAGGTGATTTGGAGATATGAATTAATTTAGTGGAAATTTTTGTATATTTTACATTTGAATGATGTTCTTTGTTTTATAGATGATGACTCATGATGTTATTGTTTTGTGTATAATGATTTATTTTTGCTTTTGGGCTTGGGCCTTGGCACAACATTTTAATAAAAAATTGCATAATGGTTTTTGTGAACATTACACTTATTTTACTTTGAAAGCTACTTACAAATCTAGTAATTCTCAACTCTTGGAAACTATTGATGTAGGTTTCTAGATCAATTTGAAATTTTACTTCTGGTATATTCAATAAGATGTCAAAATCTAATCCTAGGAAGAAACTATCAAGGAAAATTGATGTATTATCATACTTTAAAAAGTCTCAATCCAAGAATACACATTCTCTTCATGCTGCAAGCTCCTTTAAACAATCTATTGCTGAGAGAAATGTTAAATCTTGTGAAAATGCATCTAATATCCATATGATGGATGAAATAATAGGTTCCTCAAGTGATCAGGGTGAGATAAATGCAGTTTCAACATAAATTAGTGATGAAAATGTTAAAGATATTTCCTTGGAAGGTGACACAAACCATTCAAGGAAAAGGAAAAAAGGTCAGTGGACCATAGGGAGAAAATTCCAAGATGATTGGGTCTCAAGTTTTCCATTTATTGAAGAAATACCTCATACAAATGAGGATTTATGAGAAGTTAAATGTATTTCGTGTAGTTGGAAAGGTTGCAAGGTAGTGAAATTTCAGATAAAGCTAGATACAATACAAAAGCATGCAGGAAAGGTTTATGAAAAGAAAATTGTAAATGGTAAAGAGCAATATATTGTCAGATGGAAATCTTTGGAGGAATGTCGACATATCCAATGTGTGGAAGAATACAAAAAATATTTAATAAGTAAGAAGAAACTCGAGGCAAGTGGAGTAACCATCATATCTCAATTTGAAAAGATGATGGAAAGAAGTTTGTGATCCAAGACGATACAATTGAGCACTGTATTTCACATCTTATGTAAAGGTCGTCCTATGACAGATTATCCAGATCACATGAAATTTCTATCTTTTCTTCACGTGCCGAACTTTCCATCTTATCATTGGTCTATAACTAGTGGTTGGGAATGGGCAAGATATCTAACTCAAGTAGAAAATGATGATTTTAAACAAGAGATTGCAAATGCTAGGTTTTTGGCATTGTCTTTGGATGAGGTTACAATTATTGATAATACTTCATGGATCTGCATGAGAATTTATATGGTTAATGACCATATTAGACATTCCTATCTACTTGGGATTAAAAAAATGAGAGAGAATTCGACAACTGGAAATATTTATGAAATTGTTCTTAATACTTTGAAGGAAAGTGGTATGGATCATTTAATGATTGCAAAAAAGTTGGTATGTATTGGAGCAGATGGAGCATCGGTAATGCAAGGACAAAGGAATGGTCTTTGTGTTAGACTACAACTATCAGCTTCGCTATATATGCTTAATATTCATTGTATGGCTCATAGGATGAATCTTGCATTTAAAATAGTAAGCAAGTTTCCATCAGTTTCAAAAGTTGAAGATCTTGTACTTGAGACTCATGCATACTTTTCTCGTAGTCCCAAACGATATTTAGAGTTTTAACAATTTGAAAATGGTGTTATGAATGGAAAAAAACTACTGAAAGATGTTGATACAAGATGGATCACATTAAATGGACCAGCTCAAAGACTATTTAGTGAGTTCAAATATTTTGTAGGGTTTATGTATGAAAATCTCTACAATGTAGACAAAGCTCAAGATCTTCTTTTTCGACTAACTGATATAGAAACATTATTGAAATTGGCTGGAATTCTTCCTATGGTACATGAAATGAATGTTCTTGTGAAAATTTCTCAGAATCACACAATGTATATTTCCGAATACACAAATGCGAGAAAGTCAGCATGCCTTGCATTGGATAATTTGTATATGATGTTGGACTCTTTTACTGGTCTAGAGTTTACAAGTTGGACTAAAATCATCAATATAGAAAATACTGAATTTTTTTTGACGTTTGATGAAAAAGGGATACTATGTATCACAGTGCGTGGGTATATGGTCCCCTTTCATTATATTAGTAAGACGGGACAAATCACCAAAGATTGCCCCGTGTCAAGAGACCAATTTGATAATATTGTGATCTCAGTGAGACAAAATTTGATAGAAATTGCAAGATCACTATCATCAGAGATAAGAGAATGATTTCCTCGAGATGAATTGTTGGAGGCCATGTGTGTGATATACCCTCAATATTGGAACAATTTTCAATTTCCAAGAAATTTAAATCTGATTTTCAAAAGAGATTAAAATGTTTAGTAGACCACTTTTGCAAGAAAGTCTTGATACATGGAGAACAGATTGAAGGTATTTTAGATTCATCAAAATTATATCAATAAGGTGGACGCTTTGCTGAAACAATGTGGAAGCAATATATTTTGGAGAATCCTAATGAAAACGGTGCTATAAAAAGATTATGGAATACTTCAAGTGCTAGCCAATATCTGCAAGAAAACATATCAGAATATTTCAAATTAGCAGATTTGTGTCAAACCATGATTTTGGGATCAGTGAAAGATGAGAGAATGTTTAGTGCACTATCATTCTTGAAGTCAAAGTTGAGGAACAAGCTTGATAAACATGTGGATACATGTTTAAGATGATATGTAACAAAGTATGATGCTAACAATTTTCCATATGAAAGAGCACTAGCGCTTTGGCGATCAGATTGTGATAGAAGGGGAGAAAACAATATAACAAATTTATCTAACGAACTTGATACTAAATTTAATGTTTTAGAGGCTCATAATGACACTACATCTGGAGAATATTATGTTCACAATGTAGAAAATGATGACCAAGATGAGAACTGGGAAATTGAAATACCCTAGGACTCTTATTTTGGTATACATGTTCCGTTGATCATGCAAGATTACTATATGTCAAATTTAGGTAAAAATGGGTTCTATATTTTTTATTTTTCATTGTAACATTGCAGCTACATTTATTTCGTGCGTGTTATTTTAAGATTGATGTTTCATATTTAATCCTTACATTGTTTGTTTCTTATTTGTGACAGGAAATGAAGCTGGATTTGATGATTCCGGGACCTATTTCTTTTCACATAGATAATGTTTGACTAGTATTAAATGATAAATAACTAATTTAACAAGACTAACACAAAGCATCAATGGGCTCATTCAAGTACATGAAACTACCTTGATGTCTAGCTTTGACATCTTGGAAAATTTTAATGGTATATATGTTGCTTGTGTTTGGGGAATTTTGCCGAGTTTCGAGTTTTATATTTTCTTTGAAAATAATTATTGATATTTGAAAAATGTGTGATTTTATATTGGTATTGGAAACGAAGCTGGTTTTGATCTTTTATTGGAAATGAAGTCAGATTTGATGAAGTTGGGACCTATTTCTTTTCACATAGATAATGTCCTAGTATTAAATGATAAATAACTAATTTAAGAAGTCTAATGCTAAGCAACAATGGGCTTATTCAAGTACATGAAATTGGCTTGATGTCTAGCTTTGATATCTTTGAAAATTTTAGTGGTTTGTTTGTTGCTTGTTTAGAGGATTTTGTTGAGTTTGAAATTTTTGGTTTGTTTTGGTTAGATATTTTTAGTCCCTTGAATGCTTATGGGTCTCATATCATCCATAGATCGATAGATCTAGTTTTATTATTATAATCATTATTGTTTTCTTTATATATTTGGTAGTTTGAGGAAAGATATTTTATTTCCTTTCACTTTGTGGCATGATTTCGACATCTTCACCTTTTAGAATATAGTAAAATATTTTTCTTATTATAGATTTTCCTTGGAAAAGAATTATTGATATTTGGAAAGGGAAATAAGCCCTGGGTAGCTAAGCGAAGAGAAAAACTGTCTATGTACTAGGTTCCTTCGCATTCATCGTAGGAGACCTATTGGCATGAGACCAACATTCCTTTTATGCAATTACACTTTTGATGCCAAGGCGGAGCTGAGTTCGCTGACCTGGGAAGAACAATGGCCGTTGATCATAATGCTAAGGAGATTAGAATGTTGGTTTCACAAACAGCTGACCATGCCACCAATGCTGGTGGAACCAGAGGAACCACATCAACTTATTATGATTCTTTTGAGATTGCTTAGGGTGAAACATAGGCTGTTTTGGGAAGCATGGAAGGTAGTTGTGCTTGCCTAACATCTAGTAGCAAGGTATTACTATGTTGATTGCAGATTCCTGGAATATCTTGAAATCTAATGGTTACAAGAGGGTCAATAGTTTGACCTTTCTAGTGACAGTCAGATTCCTAAATATTCCTGGAATATGCAATCCTCATAAGTTCAGAAATCAGTACAATAGCATGTGTTTAGTTTTAAGAGGTAACATGTTTAAATCCAAAAGAATTGAATACCCCTTCCTAAATTCACATATGTATTCCTTAATAGATTTTAATATTCAAATACCTCTTTATTATTGTAATTAACTACAAGGAGACTTTTTTGGGCAGTTTGATTGTCTACTAGGTGTTCTATGTAAATGACTGATTGTATTAATGCCGTTTGTGTGCAGGAGTTCTTGATACGAAATGTGCACTTTCTTTAGGAATACAAAGGGCATGCAGATAATTTTATTTGCTATCTTATACCTGGAACACCCTATTCACATGCTCAATATACTCCAGGTGATCTCTTAGATTTTACTGGCATTGAAATATAGTACACTTGCTCTTTCTTCTTTTAAATTTAATGCTATATGTTGTTGTGTAAGTAGGAGGTCTTCTTTACACATTGCAGGATACGAATTTTCAATACGTTACATCTTCTTCCTTCTTACTCTTGACATTTGAAAAATACTTGAGCTCCTCCAAATAAGTAGTAAATTGTGGTGGGACAGTGACAATAACTCCTCACAGGCTAAGAGCACTTGCAAAATGCCAGGTATAGATTCATAATAGCCCAATGCTTAATTTTTCCATTATTTCAAAAAGTTATTAATGTATACAGGATCTAAATCAATTTTGTGTTGATGAAGGTTGAATACATACTGGGAGATAGTCCTGTGAGGATGTCATACATGGTTGGATATGGTTGCCTCTATCCAAAAATTATTCATCACAGAGCCTCTTCTCTACCCTCTAAGGCCAATCATCCTCAACCCATTCCCTGCAAAGAAGGATTCCAATCTTTGTACAGCAGTGCACCCAATCCCAACATCTTGGTGGGAGATGTGGTGGTAGGCCTAGACAACATGGATAGGTTTACTGATATGAGAAACATTATGATCAATCTGAACCTTCCAACTACATTAATGGACCCTTAGTGGGTTCCCTTGCTTATTTTGCCCAGAGACTGATGTTATACTTATGAAATTTCTTCGTGCCAAAGATTTCAGGGTGAATGATGGATTCATCATGTTGTAGAATAGTGTGGCATGGAGGAAGGCATTTGGAGCTGATAGTATTTTTTTTCACAAAGGAAAAAATCATAACTTTTCATCAATAGATAAGTTACATGTTACATTTGCTGGTAGTTAACACTACTAATCTGGATTTCGAAAAAAAACCATATAGAGCCTACATCTGGCTTCCAAAAAAAACCCATACAACAATGCCGCTGATAAAATCATAGATGTCTGCATATAACATCACATGTAAGTTCGGTGCATTTGGAGCTGACGGTATAGTTGAAGAGGATCTGAAATTTGATGAGAATATGAATTCAGTGACCTTCATGCATTGTTATGATAAAGTGGGCCACCCTGTTTGCTACATTGCTTATGGGATTTTTTTGAGACAAGGAGCTCTACCAAAAGATCTTTGGAGACGATGAGAAGCTGAAGAAGTTTCTGAGATGGAGGGTGCAAATTTTGGAGAAGGGCATCAAGCTCCTTGATTTCAAGCCTGGTGGTGTCAATGCCATGATTCAGATCACAAATCTTAATAATATGTGGAAGAGAGAATTGAGAGAGGCATCAAACCAAATTCTTTCACTTTTTCGAGATAACTACCCAGAGATGGTAGCAAGAAAGGTCTGTAACTTCTCAAAACACAAATGTTTTTGCCTTTTCTGAGCTTGCCTAGAAAAATCTATCTAAATGACTATAAATGATCAGAAGGATGATGTTAAATGTCCTCATAGATTTGGTGTTTTGATTATTTTGGCACACGAAAAATTGGAATTTCTGATGCATCTCTAGATATTTATTATATATATACACTTAACAGGAATAAGTAATCCAAGATACCTCTGCCTAGATATGATCCTGTGATTTGAAATGGAAGCATGATAGAGATGTGCCCTGGATTCCTCTTCTAATGGTTATTTTGATCCTTAATCAGTTTTGGGCACCCTGATCCGTGATTTGACACAAATATGATCGACTTTCTTGACGAATCGAGTATAAACCATGGCAATGTCAGCATCCCTATAAGCTCTTAAGACATTCGAATTTGAGGAATGAAATCTTCCAATTTAATTAAATATCTTAGTTCACACCTGAAGTTTGATCAACCTACAGTGGCATATTTATTGTTTTGATATCCTACCTTGAATGTTTGGTTATGATTGTACTGGAGCATACCTCTGATCAGTTTAAGTAATGACCTAAGTGAAGACATGTGTTACTTTCACTTGGCATATTTAAGTTGAAGAAGTGAAAGGGCATCAGAATTAACATCTCATCATTTCCACAGTAGTTGTGTTGTCAAGCAGTCTCACTATATACAATAGCTTTATCTTATTGCAACAGTAATCCTCAAGGTTCATCATTTCCCTGTAGCAGTTGCTTAAGATTATCATTGCAATGTTTTGATACAACACCCTTGTGACAATAACCTTTTGTATGAAAATAATCCTAAAGTGTTCATGATAGTCCTCCTGTGGGCCTAACTGAAGTATACCTGTGGTGAGTAAGTTCTGAATATCATACAGTTTCGATAAGCACAAATATCTTATAGAGTTTTCTGGCATGATACTATAGTCATTAACACTACCTTGAATGAGTGGTTTGCAGAACAAGGCCAACAACCTGAAGGGATCCTAAAAGGCATCAACAAGCCTAAAACTTGTGGTATACTGTTGATAGCAAGAAGATTCAGAACAAAAAGGCATCATCACACTTAAGGTATATTTCTCATTGACACATGAAAAACAAAGAATAGTAGGCAGGTTTCTTCAGATGCATTTGATCAATGTATGATACTAGTTGATATAAATTGACCAGAGACTTTAAGTTTGTTTGAACATAGACGTTAGAGGCATCACTGAGAGTGATGATGACAATAATCAATAAGATAGTAAATTTTATTTACTCTGGATGCTATGTTATCCACATATGCTAATAGTTAGTAGCAAGATATTTTATTAAGCCTTTATTTCTTTTTGTTGATTATGATCGAACTGTTTCCTTACATCTTCCATAAATTGGAGTTATGATACCATTTTCAATTCTTCATTTTACACAATTAATTGTGTTACAGAGATTTTTTATTGACCTCCTTTGTTACTGATTTAAATATTTTGTGTCTTCTGGGTGATATAGAAATGGAGCCATGTTGTCTATATAATAAATCTGTATCAGAAATATCAATTACAATCTGCTAATGCATACATGCCAATGATTATACACATGATCTTTTAAACCAAAAAAATCCTCTTAAGTAAAAAAATTGCTACTTTGTCTTTTGTTTCTTGTTCTTACATAATATACCTCTGTGAACTCCCTAGGACGGAATTATTTTCCTACCTCCTATGGAATATGCTCAATGTTTATGTTTCTGACCCATGTTCCCCTTATTTTTTCTCCATGCCGTTTGCCTTTGCAAACTCTCATGTTCCTTTTCAACAACTCTCTCTGTTTCTCTCTGTTGTCCAATTCGTTGGCTATTTTAGTTATTTTTATAGTACTTGATGGCTCTCATGAGAATTAATAATATATTTTGGTGGATTATAAATTTTTAATTTATTATTTCGTGAATATTTTATTTGGTCATCTCATAGTTAGCCCTCTTGTTTTGCTTTACACTGAGAAAATTTATGGAATGTATACTGGCCATACCTCCTCCATTTGGGAGGTTTCAGGTTCAACACTAACTTATTATGTTAAAGAGGAGTGTGGTTTCTTTTGGGTAATCTCTTCCATTAATATCACTTTGCTATTCTTAGAATTTTCCCTTCTAAACCATTCTGTAAGTACTCTTTGGCAACTTCCTATAGGCAGGAATCTTTCTTTGCAATATGATATCATGTACAAGTTTAGTTTGCATACTAGATATCCCCTCAACTACTAGAACTATTCTACATCTTCATCCACATCTGACATTCATGGTTCAAATACTTCAAATTTTCATCATTCAATATGGAAATGATGTTCATTTATAATGGGAGGTACAAGTTGAATGAATGCTTCCAATCCGTTGTAAAATCTTGAATGGGCCATAGTGACAATGTTTCAACTTTTTCCCTTGTCCTTGGAATCTCTCTTTGCTTAAACGTAGCCACATAAAATATTCAACTTGGAACTTTTTAATAGTGATTATTTTCCAAGGACAACTATATGGGGAAACCTAGTGGATGCTTCCTCACATTACTAGATAGCATTCGTTGTAAACTTGTTGGTATAGATTAGTGCACTCCATTGGGGGATTCAAACTAGGCCCCCACCCACATAGAACTAATAAAATTCCCAACAATATTAGCAACAACGAGTTGAGTTATCTCTTTCGACTAAATTATGAGTAGTTATAGTGTAATCATGCCTTGATTTATACATTGCCTGAAATTTTTGGAGTTGTTCTTGTATCTTCGTGTGGATTTGCTTCATTCTTTCAATCAATTTGGATGCTTTGATTAAAGTATTGTCTACTCTGTGTTGCATCAATACATTTGTTAGAACAATGTCAAAAGGAGTTTGAGTTAGAAAACCTAAATTTGTTTGAGAAGAGGACTAATTGGTTGAGCAATAAATTTCTCTATTTTAACAATGTTGAATATAGTGTAGGTATGCATCCTATGTTTTTGGGATTTTTTTATTATACAATAATAAGAGTTTGTACCATTGTCCTATTTACAACTTTAGTTTGTGCATTCGTCTATGGATAATGAATTGGTCTATTGTAACAATGTTGAATTTAGTGTAGATACACATCCTATATTTTTGGGCTTTTATGATCATATTTTAATAAGAGTTGGTATCATTCTCTTATTCACAATTTTAATTTGTGCATTAGTTTGTGGATAAAATGTTGTAGGCCTCGTCAACTTGGTTTCCATATTTTCCCAAAGCATGGTCCAAAACTTAAGGAATCAAAATGCAGATCTAGCTAATCCAAATTAATTCAAACTTCCTTTTAGAATGTGTGTTTCTATTTGGACTAGGCAATATTCTTACACAGGATTAACTCCTTTAGGAGGCATCAGACATGAAAGCATCCCAAGAAAAAAATTTCAACTATCTACATTGAGTCCTGGTATAAATCATCAAGGGTGTTCAAATGAAGTTGGATCTGAAGATTTGGTTAAATTGGAAGAATCACAGATTTGTGGCAAATCAATTGAAAATGATGGTAAAATATTTCCTAATGTATCTCTTTAGAGACTCAAGATTACAAGACTCCAATAGCAGATTGGAGTTCTCTGGAGGACATGGAGCTAGAGACAAGAACTTTTATTGAGCCACTTCCAACCAACCAGTAGGTTGTATTCTCTTAATATTGCATTGATTATGTCGAATGTACGCATGTACTACTTTTGGTAATGATATGCATATAAGCAACAATATTGCCATTTATTCTTGCTGATAGAAGCCAATATTCATGTATTTTTTCCATATCGAAGTCATCATCTTTATGTTATTGAAAGATGGCTCACGAAATATCACACTTTATCTAAAGGGACCTGTACTTGGTTTTTGTGCTGGAAAACTAGTCTATCCTCGAACATGTGTCCAAAGTATGCACATAGAAGAACAATGGCTACGAGAGGGATTTCAAATCAAGAAAGGTGAAACCCCTGCAAAGGTTTGAACAAGCAATCTTTTTTGCAGTGAAGGTTCATCCATTTATGATAATTTTAGATGGTTGAGTTTTGAGTATATTATTTCAGATCATTGATATTTGTGTAATAGTGTTTTCTTTCAAGGTTGTGAAGCCTTCACGAAATCTAGCCAAGGAATGTTTTTCCAGTCCTACATTATTGGAAGATAACTATATGGAAGGGCACAACAATGCACTGTTTGGGAAATGCAAGACAAAGACGTTACAGTTGCCCTATACTATGGTTGGGATTGTGCCAAAGTTGACTATTAAACTCAAATCTACAACTAAGCATATTTGGCATACCTATAATTGGAATATATTTGTGTGTGTGCCATATGTATCACCCCTTTAAAAAATTGGCATGTTTTGGTTTTGTATGCCTTGTGTATCAACTAAATTTTATTTTTGAAGGCAGCCAAAAATTTCTAGTAAGGGTGCACATCTCTTTCATAAATTCCTATTAAGCTAGAGGAGTTCCCTTTCATCTGATGGTTATCAGTTAGTGGCAAAACTTGAGAGGTGGAATTTTTTTTTCTTACCATAAATAAGGCATGTTGAGAGGGAAGTCTGTAGGGAAGACAATAATGCAAAATCTGGAAACAAAAAGTTAAATAATGCAAAACCAAATTAGGAATTTTTGTTTCAGTGAATTCCAACAAGGACTACCCAGAAAGGAGCCCTTTTTCCATTCTTAAGGGGCATCTCTGTTTTGGTATTTTGTCTGTTAAATTAATCAAGGTGTTCCCATCTCTATTTTATTTAGTTTATTTTGGAGGTAGTTATAATGTGTTGTGATATGAAATGTTATGTAAATTGTGAATTTCAAGGTTTGAATCTTTTAATTAACCAGTATCTGCAAAAACGGCACACCTAAAACCTTAGTTAAATACATTGGAAATAAATTCCATATAAGAAAGAGGATGCATGTTCTGATGAAATACTACCTAAACAAGAATCAAGAGATAATAGTGGTTGATCATACTTTATTTGTGAAAACATAGGAAATTCATCCAATTTCGAGCAGGTATTCATATCTAAATAACACATAATGTTTACCATTTCTAACATGGCCTTCACTGCAAGTCTAATGAGTTTATGTTGTAATATATGTAGAATATCATTGTCATTTTCTCCCCCCTTTGCAGGGATCAAGCTGCCTCATCTGTGATTAATTAATCACCCTGTTTTGTGGCCGCAGGTCCAGGTTTGTCTCAACATTCTCTTTATCAAATGATATACCATCCCTCTACAAGACTATGCCTCCAAAGGTGTTCATTACTTGGGTTAGAAATTACACTTGGCCCCTGTATAGAAGCTGAGTCATGGAATTATACTCCCCAAGGCAACATCATCCTCAAAGGAACTATTTTCTGTGTGGAAGCTATTGGACTAGGAAAGGCAGCGAGGCTGCGTATGTTCTGTATGGGTGACAATACCCAATGGAGCATGATGTCTGATTATAAATTGCATTTATCTACAAAGTTAGAAGACATAACTACAATGTGTCTTGATGGTTCAACCATGCCATCTGTTGTAACTAAAAAATTCAATTGTTTGAGGCGGGATTCTAGTTGTGCTCCGTCAAGTCAGTGGTTCAAGATCATCACCACAACCATATCACTGTCACTTGTTTCCGGTATATAATAATATCAACGACATTAGTGCGGATACTATAACATAAAAGAACCCTCAATGTTAAGGGAAATAACTGTATAATAACACATCACAAACCAACTGTTTTCTTTTAATTGAGTTGGCCTCCCTAAAATTGTAAGTGACCATGATCCATCCTCAAATGTAAATGCCCAAAAGACAAAAAAAAATCAGAGGGAGGTATCAATATTCAAAAGAATGGACTTGATGAAATGCTATTGGATCTTCTGACTTTATACAGTATAGGAACTTGGAAGGGTATCCTTATCCTTCTTCTTGTAGCTGATACACTTGGGTGTTAGGTTGCTCGTAATATTATGGCAGGTTCCATTAACTTACATGAGAATGCATCTTCCACTCAGTACTTGTCTTTGAAGTTAATGTGTTTTTTTTTCAATATGCAGGCTTGGGGTGTTAGACATATCACGTTAATTGGCCATGATCATGTGGCTATGTTGAATCCTCTGTGCTAGTGTTTATATACTCATGATGATTTTTTGAATGGATGTCAACTAAAAGGTATTGCAACAACATATAATTTGAAGCACATTTTTCTTGGTGTGGTAGTTTCTATATCCTTTAGTGGCTTGATTTCTTTGTTAATTATTTTGAGATGCATGTGACTATATTTTTCTAAATTGTTTTGGTTAAAACCTTACTAGCAGGAAGAAGAGGGGGTTTCTATGACCATTCCAATGCTTGGACATTTTGTGACAATAGACGAACTATAAAATATTATGAAGGACTGTATGCAGCTTAAATATTTGATTGACATCCATGATGTCATTTTCTTGCTGACCAATACAAGAAAAATTCATTGGCTTCCAACACTTCTATGTGCTAATGCTAACAAGGTGGGATGAAATTGATTCAAAATATCTACAAAATATCTATTGAAAAACTCTAAAATATGCTTGCTACATGTCATATGGCATGATTTTTCACCTGTGATATTCATTTCAATGGATGGTTTTGGACTGTTGCAACATGGTGCATATTTAAATTTGACGGATTAACATATTGGTGCACACAAGGAGAGAGGAATATCACTAAGATGGATGGTATGCATTCTCAGATGCATGCATACTGAACTGAAGGGTACACCTCCCTAATTCTATTCCTGGCGGCATGCACAGGAATTTTGGGACTTAATGTACAGGTTTCAAGGAGGAATGAATTTTTAAAATAAGAAAAAATCATTGCAACGAGGACGAATTCTAGGAGTTTTGATCTTTGCCATTGCAGATTTAGAATCTAAAAGACTTGTAAATGCCTGAAAATCTGGAACGAGTAAAGCTTGGGCACTTGGTCGTCTTCCTCATGTATTTTCCATTGTTGGTGAATGCTTACATCTCTATTTTTCAGCCTAGTCAAGTTAATTTTGTGACATGGTGTGGGCCTTTGTCCCCTGGTTTCACTAAGATTATTATGAATTTTTCTATTGGTCCTTGACCAAAAATATTGGTAAGGTAAGAACTTTCCTCTGATTAGGTTTAAACAATAAGAGTAAGGTTGTGTCTAGGCATATGTTGTAGGGTTCAAAATAGTGTTACGTAGTGAGATTCATCTAAAATAGATGCCTCACTGGAATTATCTATCTCTTATTTGACTTCAAGACCCAATGGAAAACACCTATTGTTGTGTAACTAGCTCCAAAAATAGAATAAAAGAGATATCAACGCCTTAGAAATAAGCCACTTCGAGGGGGAATCCTCCAATACATTACATAAATGAACAATTCTTGGATGATACAATTTACAAAACCTCCTTTCTATATATAGGAGTCCATGGGGCCATAATGTAATCCTAGTGGGCCACAATGTAATCCTAGCCGACCTAACAATAATAATTTAAGGGCACAATAATAACAAAATGGGGGTTACAAGGGTACAATAATAACAATAGGGGGTTACACTAACAACAATAAGGGACTATACTAGTAATATAGGGACCTAACATGCTCCTCTCCTTCAAAAAAGTGTTGTCCTCAACGCTTGAGTAGCTCTGGGTGCTTCTGTATAAAATTCTCATCCTCCCATGTAGAATCTTCAGTGGGTAAGTTCTTCCACTTGATGAGATACTCTGAAATTGATCGATTCCGTAGCTATCGAGTTCTTGTTTCCGTGACTGCTTCAGGTTCCAATATGATTTTTCCTTCCTCATCAAGTTCTGGCAATATTGTTTGAATTGGAAGATTTTCACCAATAACATTCTTTAAGCATGAAACATGGAAAACTGGATGCACTCGCGAAGAAGCAAGAAGCTCCAATTTGTATGCCACAATACCAATCTTTTGCAATACCTTGTAAGGACCATAGTACTTTGGCGATAATTTGTTATCCTTCTTAGCTTTCTTGATGGAAATTTGTTTGTATGGTTGTAGTCGTAAAAATACCCAATCTCCTACATCAAAACTTCCCTCACTGCGATGTTGATCTACTTGTTTCATTTGGTTTTGTGCCAAATTCAGGTTATCCTTTAAGAGTTGGAGAACTTCTTGCTGATGCTCGATGTGATCTTCCACTGCTTGAACCTTCGATTTTTCCCTTAAATATGATGTGATGGATGGTGGATGATATCCATAAAGTGCCATAAATGGGGTCATTTTTGCTGCAGTATGGAAGGAAGTGTTATACCACCATTCGGCAAGAGGTAACCACTTGACCCATTGTGTTTGTTTATCAGATACAAAACAACGAAGATATCCTTCCAAACATTTATTTACGATCTCAGTTTGACCATCAGATTGAGGATGATAAGATGAGCTATGAGCTAATTGAGTACCCAAACAAGAAAATAACTCGTCCAAAAATTTCCAGTAAAAATGGGATCTCTGTCGCTCACAATAACCCTTGGGCTTCCATGTAGCTTTTGAATTCTGTCCATAAATGTAGTAGCAACTGTACTTGCTTTTAATGGATGAGATAATGCACAAAAGTGTGCATACTTGGTAAGTCTATCAACTACCACCATGATGACACTCTTTCCTTCGGACTTAGGTAAACCCGTGATAAAATCCATTGAAATCTCCTCCCAACGTTGACTTGGAATGGATAAAGGTTGTAGAAGTCCCGGGGTCTTAATTGTTTCCACTTTATTCTGCTGGCAAACCAAACATTCCGCCACAAACTTTTGAATATCGGATTTAAGGCCATCCCAAAAAAATTCTTTCTTCACCCTGTGGTAAGTTTTTAAAAATCCTGAGTGTCCTCCTAAAGGAGAAGTGTGCAATTCCAGAAGAATCTTTTGTTTTAGTTGGGAATTCTTACAAAGATATAAGCGATATTTATACCATAAGGAATCATTTTTCCAACTAAATGTATCAGATGTACTAGGATCTTGCTGCAACTTTTGAATGAGTGTCCATACATCTTTGTCCTTCTTCCATTCATCTCTTGCTTCAGTTATCCAATCTGGTTGGATAATAGAAATGGCACAAAGCAATGATTCCACCTCTTCATCTTTTATTGAGAGTGCATCTGCAACAACATTAAGCTTTCCTTTTTTGTAGATTATTTCAAAGTCATAACCCAACATCTTTGTGACCCATTTTTGCTGCTCTTCTGAAGATAGTCTTTGTTCCAAAAAGTGTTTAAGACTATCATGATAAATTTTTACCTTGAAGTGTCTTCCCATTAGGTAAGTTCGCCATTTCTTTAGTGCATGCAGTATTGCTAACATTTCCTTCTCATAAATAGGTTTCTGTAAATACTTTCCTTTGATTGAATGACTTTCAAAAGAAATGGGTTTTCCTTCCTGCATTAAAACAGCACCAATTCCATTTCCTGAGGCATCACATTCCACAATAAAGGTTTTTGTGAAGTCTGGCGTAGCTAAGACCGGTGCTAGGCACATTGCCTCTTTAAGATGTTCAAAGGCCTTAGTTGCTTCAGGAGTCCATGAAAATGCATTTTTCTTCAATAATGTTGTTAGAGGTGCTGCTATTCTCCCATAATTCTTAACAAACTTGCGATAATACCCTGTTAACCCGAGAAATCCTCGCAACTGCTTTATGGTTATGGGGACTTTCCATTCCTTAATGGCTTTAATTTTGTTAGGGTCTACTTTAACACCCTCGTGAGATACAATATGACCCAGATATTCCACCTCTTGTACTCCAAATAAGCATTTGGATGTTTTTGCATATAATTGTTTCTCCTGCAATAGTTTGAGCACCCTGTCAACATGTTCAACATGATCCTTCCAAGACCTGCTGTAGATTAGTATATCAACAAAAAATACTAGCACAAATTTTCTAAGGAAGGGTTTGAAAATGGAATTCATCAACCCTTGAAATGTAGAAGGTGCATTGGTAAGGCCAAAAGGCATGACCAAAAATTCATAATGACCCTCATGAGTTTGAAATCTTGTTTTTGGAATATCTTCAGTCTTCATTCTAATTTGATGATATCCTGAACGAAGATCCAACTTGGTAAAATAAATTGCTCCATGTAATTCATCCAATAATTCATCAATCACAGGAATGGGAAATTTATCTTTAATGGTGAGCTTATTGAGCTACCTATAATCCGGACACATTCGTCATGATCCATCCTTCTTGTGTACCAATACTACATGAGTAGAGAAAGAACTTTGACTAGGTTGAATTATACCCGCCTCTAACATTTCTGCAATCATACGTTCAATTTCACTCTTTTGGACATAAGCATATCTATAAGGCTTGATGTTTGGAGGAACACTTCCTGGAATTGAATGAATAGCATTATTATGATCATGAATAGGTGGGAGTCCTTTGGGAGTTTCAAACACCTTGGAATGACTGTCCAAGACTTGTTGGAGATCTACATAAATAGATGATTTTGATGTTGGAACTTCTAGTGAGCATAATTGTGCAATCATGCCTCATTGTTATTTAATTAGAAGCTTTGTCATGACATTAGAGATTATTATCTTTCCCAGCTTCCCCGAAATACCCTGTATTTCAACTTCCTTTCCTTCTGAAAAAAATTCAAGAAATGTTCTTGAAAATTAAAAGCTACCGTCCCCAAATATTGTAACCATTGTACTCCTAGTACAACATCAGCACCTACCATAGGAATGGAAAGCATTGGACTAGTCAATACATATTCCCCCATGGTTAGCTTGATATTATGGCATTTTCCAGAGCAATTTATAGTTCCTCCATTTACAACCATCACTTGACATTCTGGTGCTGGGTATAGGAAACAATTTAATTCCTTGGCTACCTTACAATGAATAAAATTATGGGTGCTACCAGAATCAATCAACACTATTACCTTTTTCTTCTTGATATGTCCTTCTATCTTGAGAGTTTGAGGAGTGGTAATTCCTGCCAGTGCATTACACGATATGGTCGGATTCATTTCTTCCTCTTCTAGGGCTGGTTCCTGGTGTATATCCTCTTCTTGTTCATTTCTTCTTCCTCTTCACAATCTATGTAAAATAATTTCTTCTCAGCACACTTATGACCTTTAGTGTATTTTCTATCACAACTATAGCAAAGCCCTTTTTCTCTTTTTCTTCCAATTTTTGTGGTGTCAACCTTGTAGGTTGTGGAAATTTAGGCGTAGCAACACTTCCTTCTTTATAGAATTGAGTGGTAGGCTTCCTTGTCGCCATAATTTTACATTCAACTTTTCTTGCCAACCTGAATGCCTTCTCCAATGAATCAGGTTCCAAAACACGAACTTCATGTTGGATGTTATCCTTTAAAATGCCTATGAAGAGATCAATCCTGTGTTCCTCTAGAATATCAGTTACCCTTATATTCAATTTTTGGAAGTCCTCAATGTGCTGCCCCACTAAACCCTTTTGTTTGAGATTTATCAATTGGCTAAAGAAGGTGTTGCTCTTTGTATCCTCATAATTTGCTATCATTTCTTCCGTAAAAATTGACCAAGTGACAATTTTTTTACGGGAGCAAAGCCATCGATACCATACAAATGTATTTTGTTCTAAATGTAAAGTTGCAATGCGTACCTTTTGTGTGTTTTGCACGTTATGGAGATCAAAATATTGCTCCATATGTAGTATCCATGTTACATGATCCTTTCCATCAAACTTCCTCATCTCCATTTTTGAAATATGGTGATTCTTCCCGCCAACATTAGAGTTTATGAAATCATGATTAACATTTATTTTGTTCTCATCATGAGTTTCTTCTACTATCTTTTCACCATTATGAAACATATCTTGTATCAACTTTGTCAAACCTTCCATGTCTGCTTTTATATCATTCTTCATCTTTTCCATGTTGTCTTTCATGTCATCCATCTTAGCTTCCATGCCAGATTCCATTCCATCCATCTTAGCTTCCATGCCTTTCTTCAAAACTTCCATTTCATTTTTTGTTGCTGTTTGCGAGAGCGAAATTTGGTGCACTTGCTCTTGTAATTTTGATAAATCATGTTGCAATTCTTCATCTTCATGAGTCATAGTAGAGCCTTTTGAAGGCTTAATGAGTGTGAAATTATTTTCACGGGGCATCTTTTAGAACCCAATACTGATGTCTATTCTACAATATGCCCTTGGAATGAATTCAAATTGATTCTTCAAACAAGACTTATGCAATTCGGAAAAAAAAATACACACCTTTTTCTTGCTTTTGAGGAGCTCGATATTGAAATTGGATTATCTCTTTCATTGCAGCACTTCAATATTTGAATTTTGGTACCAACGTAGCCCTCTGAATTCTCTTTCAAATGCCACAGGTCTAACCTGATTTGGATTCTCCAAGACAAAGTTGCATACAATCTCCCACAATGACCTAATTACGGACTGGTTCAGTAGAGCGAACTTGTATGACTTGCCACATGTCACTGTTTCGTCCTTCGGCTCTGAAATTTATAGCCAAGAAACTAAAGTCTGTGTACTTGTGACCACTTTTTATGACACTCCAATCTGATTCTCAGAGAGAGAGTTATGAATATTTTCCCACGATCACCTCTTTGAGATGAAATTCGGGAGCCTGAAAAAGAACTACCTTCCACAGATGATATCTCTGAAAATATTACGAAAAAAGCTCTGAAATTTTTTGACGAGTTTCCTCAGGATTTCAGATTCGCACCCTAAAAATTTTAGATTCTAAACCTTTGTAGAAAAAACGTTATAGTGAAAATTTCATGATGACCTGTTTAGAGCAGCGAAACCCTATAATCCAAAGCTTTGATACCAAATTTTGTGTAACCAACTCCAAAAATAGAAGAAAAGAGATATCAACGCCTTAGAAATAAGCCACTTGGATGATACAATTTACAAAACCTCCTTTCTATATAGGAGTCCATGGGGCCATAATGTAATCCTAGTGGGGCCACAATGTAATACTAGCCAACCTAACAATAGTAATTTAAGGGCACAATAATAAAAATATGGGGGTTACAAGGGTACAATAATAACAATAAGGGGGTTACACTAACAACAATAAGAGACTATACTAGTAATATAGGGACCTAACACCTATTGTTGGATCCTTCCCAAATATTATTACTATTTTCCTTGTTTATTTTACTTGTTGGCACAGTTCATTCTCATCGATTTATTTATAGATCATAGGTAGGTGATATAGATACCCCTTTTTTGTTGGGAACAAAAAACCAAAAGTGAGAGGATTTCAAGAGGTGATAGTTATTTTTCTATGAAACATGCACCCAAGGCTCATTTTAGGTGTCAAAACATTCCGTGAAAATAATTGTGCAGTCAACATCTCCAATGATCTAAGGAAGTGTACCACATAAGCATAAAGATAAGGTCTAGAAATTCCCATAAGAAATCTATCTTGAGTGTGAATATACATCATGGAAAAACCAAGGGTTATTAACATATCATACACCCCACATCAAATGAAGAGCCCCCAAGCATGATTTATACACTTTTTCCATGCACTTAGAAAATGATAGGCTAGAGTTTTAGATCTTCAACCCACCTTCTCATTTTATTTTTATGCATTATTTCTAAAAGAAAAAACACTTTTTATGGGAAATCCACACTAAATTTCCTTTTAAGGAGGGCCTTATCATACCCAGATGGTCACAATACACACCAATATGTGGTGTTGTATTCCTGTACTTGTAGTATTCTTGTACTACTAGGTACAAAGTATGAAATATACCAGTACTTGCTTGATGTGCTCTGAGTTTGGGTTTACATACCCATGATGCATACGTTTGTGGCCATCTTGTTTAATATATATACTACATATGAAGTTCTACATATGTTCAAATTTCTAAAATTCTGCCAATTGTGGCATGAGTATTCTACCACCATAGGTATATGAAATTTTCAAAACTAAACTTCCTAAATTTTTCATTCACTTCCATCCGTGCCTGAAACCTATAAACAATATTTTATCTCAATGTTATAATATTACTCCATATTTTCATAATTAATAAAAATATTTCATCATACTTTTAGTTCCAAATCCACCTTATTAGAAGCTTGTAATGAATGGCACTAGTCAACATCAACTACAGGTTAGCACAAGCCCCCTTTCATAAAACAAAAATATATATGCTTGCAGTTATTGGTGAAGGTCAATGTGTGATATTTGAGGTTGTTTTCACTTGATGTCTTGTATCCTCAAGCCTTAATTAATATCAAAACATATACTGATTCACACAGAAACACGACTTGGCCAAATGCAGGTGTTCCTTTCTTTTTGGTTCACATAATCTCTGATGTTTTTGTTAGACTATGACTATTAAGAGATTGTGAAGCATCCCAACGAGAAGGTTGGAAGGTGAGTTCATGGAATACTTTTTTGTATCAATATTCTTGAGGAAGCTATAAAATTATTTAAAAAATACTAACATAGTTGTGCTACTAATAATTTTTTGTGTATATATCTAACACATGTTATTTAATTAGAATAAATTTATGATGACAGTTTGTACAATAAGAACAATTAAATATTCTTTGAATTTCACTAAAAGGAAAAGTATTTGCTTGATTAGAAAATGGAAATGAAAAACATATATTGGTGTTTAGTTTCCTCATATTATTTACTTGAATTTGAAAACTATATGACTTGGTAGGTGCTTCTTGGTTTTTATGACCCATTCCACCTTCCAACCAATCCTTGTTGGCCACTTCACAACTTTATTCCATTTCTGTGGTGAGGTGGGGCCTATAAAAGGCCATATTTCTATGCTACATAGAGAAAGGAGGTATTAGAGATTTGAAATGATGTCTTGTTGTTGATGTATTGGTTTCTACTCCACCAGGTAGGAAAAACACAAAGGGAATTAACATTACTCATAAAATAAATAAATAATCTCATGTTTGCTTATTATCAAGTTTTTCCCGTTCCTCAACTAAGCTGTCAAAGTTTGGATATGTCAAGGTTAGTGTAATTGCAAACTCATTCGTAATGTAGTTGGATGGGGATTGAATAGACATGGCAAGATGGGACCTACATTGATTAATCTTGCAATCTATATGGATCCAAAGAGGTTAGTTTTAGTAGCTTACTTGTATCGATAAGATAAATGATATGTTTATTACCTTATCGGTGACACTACTTCCAGGTTGGCTATATCAACAAGAGTTCTAAATTTGAAACTTATTATATCGTGTGCTCTACCATCTCTAGACTTGAAATGATTTTCATCTACAAAATGCCTTCTTCTTGGAGCTGGTACACTTGGGTGTCAGGCTACTCGTAATATTATGGTAGGTGCCATTAATTTACATGAGAATGCCTCTTACAGTCACTACTGGTCTTTGAAGGTAATGTGTTTTTTTTTTTCAATATGTAGGCTTGGGGTGTTAGAAATATTATGTTAATTTACCATGATCATGTGGCTATGTCGAATCCTCTGTGCCAACATTTATATACTCATGATGATTGTTTGAATGGAGGTCAAATAAAAGGAAATGCAACGATAGAGAATTTGCAGCGCATTTTTCTTGGTATGGTAGTTTCTATATCCTTTACTGGCTTGATTTATTTTTTCCTTATTTTGAGATCCACATGACTATATTTTGCTAAACTTTTTTGGTTCAAACCTTACTCAGCATGAAGCACAAGGTGTTCTATAACCATTCCAATGCTTGGAAATTTCATGACAAGAGATGAACTATCGAATATTAGGAAGGATTGTATGTAGCCTAAAGATTTGATTCACATCCATGATGTCATTTTCTTATCGACTAGTACAAGAGAAATTAATTGGTTTCAAACACTTCTATGTGTTGATGCTAACAAGGTGGGATGAAATTGATTCAAAATATCTACAAAACACCTAATTATTTTTTCTTGTTAAGACCATCTAAGCATTGTGCTTTCTGATTATCTTTGATAGCATATTCCCATCTTGTATAAAATCCATGTTATTTGTAGGTGAAGTAAAAATAGGGAGATTTTTTAAGGTATGTATTGAGTTGAGTGATACCATGTTAGAAAGGATTAAGAAAATATTTTTATAAGTCTAGGTTGCAACAATTTGTTTAATGAATATAGAAAACATTGTGTAATTGTGATGAGCTCATATAAGTATATTTTGCAATCTATAGCAACTTCAATCTCATATAAGTTGAATTAGATAAATATGTAGATATATTAACAACAATTAAACCCACTTGTAGAAACATTTATACTAAAAGGCTCCATACCACTACGTTAACAATATTACAGAGAAAAAGCTACCAATAGACTCCAGGGTTCCCAATATCTTTTCCTTTCCCATTATGTATGGTAATATAATGTTATTAATGTCTACGAATGACCAAAAAATTAGGTCAATGGAACTAAACAATACCATCCAATAGTCACATACTATGGGAGAGCGAATGCAACTCTTAGAAGCTAAAAGGAGATTTGGGAGCAACACTATAACTAGGACTCAGGACTGAAAAATAACTTCATTTCCACTGGATTAAACCATGAAACCACTGCTTTATTGCTAATCCAACAATACCATAGAACCATTACCATTCCCATATTAGTGGTTTCATGGCGCATGGCTCATGGGTTCTAGATTAAATCAATGAAACCACAGCTTTATTGCTAATCCATCATTACCATAGAGCCATGAACCTTCCCATATCAGTGTCTCTTATGACTTCAAAGATTCAAAAGGAAAAATAAATAAAATTTGGAGCATGGAACAAAACCTTACATGCTTCAACCCATTTAAAAAATTGGTCTTTTAGTTCATTTACTGAAACTCAAGATCGACTATCTATTAAATCTCCAAATCAGATGGTTTTCTATATATTATTTTTTATTTTCTGCTATCTCTCCTATCATGAAATCCAAAATTGTAATAGTATTTACCTTATCACATCTTTTTGATACTATATAGGACCAAAACTTCCATTTTTGTTCCCGAGCCACCATGTGCATGGGCATCTTTGAACAAAAGGATCAAGTCTCCTTTCATTCCCACTTTTTCTAAAGGCTCGATGACCTACTAGATAACCTTGATGAGACTTGGAAATCACTCTGAGTCCCAAAAAACCCATATTTCCAACCTTTTAGGGTAGCAGTGAACCTTCGCACATGGACTTGGAAACCCTTTCTTTGTTCTAATATTTTTTCTTGTTCCATCTCAGATTTAACCTATTATATATTAAAGTTGGCATTGATGTGGATAATATTTTTTCATTTGGATTAATTTTTTCACACTAACATCATTGTTTGATCATTTGGATAAATTTTCCATATTGTAATTCCTCATTTCTTGTTGAATTATATTTTTATTGTTATTTTTTGCAATGAACTAATTACTATGAATGTGTAGGAGAAGTCAATATTTAGTGTGCATCACTATTAGTTGATATAATCATAAAGACCTTGTTCATATATGATGACTGGCCATATCAAGTAGTTGTGGAGGATGCCATATCGAAAGCACTAAGAGAACCCGCATTTGTAAAAACATTTTCTGCTCCACTTGTTAGATGGTCATTTAATTTTTAGACGGCCATGTCTTGATGTAGGGGCATAATTTAATTTTCTGATTTTACCTTGGTAATTTCTAGAGAATTTAGTTTGTTAGATTGAACGGTGATGTGTGTCCAATAAATGGCTTTATTTCCAGGTGGAGCTCGAGATCATTCGGAGGATCATGAGATAATTATTGTCATGATAATTTCTGTTCCTATTTTGGGTTGATTGGATCCTATATTTTTGGATCTAAAACGAATTGTAATTAATGTCGAAACATATTAATAAAAAAATGTGTTAATTTTTAGTTAACGATGGTATTTTCTATGCTTGGAGTAATTTACTTCAATATTTTAGCCCAATTCAATTTCCTATTTAGAAATCACATTAACATTGACAATAAATGTTGATAGAACATAAGAAAATAACTAGAAGACAGGCTAAGAAAAGAGGACACAATATTTTGGCGAATGCCAGGGAGAAACTCCAATGTGGAAAAACCCTTTGATCAAATCTTCTTATTATTCTTCAAATTAAGCAGAGAGAGAAAGTACAAGTTATAGCAATGAACATGATACAATACATCATACAATACATAGGAGTGCTATGGCTATGAAGTTCAATATGAAATAATCTATTGATTTCTACTATTACTATTATATAAGGGGTGCTCTTCTAATGGCCATTTATTAGCTATGTGAAGAAGGATTTGTGGAATTTGTATTTACTATAAGATTATGTATAGCTGAGTTGTAGACAAATAAGTAGAATCTGGTAGGAAGTTTGGAGTATGTGTAATTCATAATGATATTTTCTTCTCTTCATTGACGAATTTTCAATGTGTGAGTTTTGAGCTAAGACATTGCATTATCAATGTGTCAAGGCCCAAAACTCGACCTATATGTAAACTACTTCTTATGATCGTTCCTAGGAACATGAATCCTAATTTTTGTAGGTTTAAAATTTATCACAAGTTTTCTCTATTGTGGTTGAATTTGTGGATATTATCTCAAAATTTATTTAAGGTACCATGGATCTAAATTTCTTATGAACTTTCAACACTATAACAAACTTTGGTGCTAATTGTTGATCAATTCTCACTTGGTTAGGGTTATAGATGTTAATGAAAATTTTGTGTGCTTGCATGAGAGTTGGGTGCAAATGCTCAATGTTGTGTAGCATTAGTGTGATAAATATGGGATAGTGCAAAGCATAGTTTTGAAGGTTAGTCTAAGTTGACTCGTACCTAATCAACTCAGTCAAGTTGATTGTTGCTTGAACGGTTAATTGTTGGTTCAATGGACAGAAGATCTTGCAGGCCCAAATACCAAACGGCAAAATGGAGCCCATCATGGGGTTCTCTTTGTAATTCTCCACCACTTCTACCTTCCATGCTTCCTCAAACTCCTCTTCAACCTCAATATCAATGCTAGTAGTAGCATGAGCACCAACACTACGCTTAGTATAAATAGAATGCGTTTTCCAACTGCACGAGAACTACTTCCCTCATGAGTCACCATGTGCCATGCTTGGTCTTGGTGGTTCGCTTCCTTCAACTCCTAGTTCAACTACCATATCTTCATTGGAACCAACACCCCGAACTCCACTAGACAACGATTCGCGATTTTGTACTAGTGATTCGCCATTTGTATTGGTGATTCACCATGATTTTACAAGATAATATAATCTCGTGAGAGATTCACCAAAAAAATTGTATATACATATTATATTATTAATAAAATCGCCTTCCATTTTTCCTATGTATCATGGGGATTCACCCATTTATTATACATATAAATTTAGGGGGGTTCTTAAAATTTTCCCTGGGAGAACCAAAGCATTTAAAAAATTCATTCCATACTTCCACAAGCTTCAAGTGATCCTCTTCATAACTTAGAAAAGCTGCCCTAGCCACCAAAACTTCAAATTTTTTCCACCACTTCTTTTTCATCAGTTTGTTGTGTTTCTAGAGGGTCTTGTTACGCTTTTGATTTAGGGAGAAGTAAAGGGCTCAATTATCATCTTAGTGCCTCAAATTTTCTTTTAAAAAGTAATTATAACCTTGCAAACCCTCTATGTAGTCTGTTATCACTCCCCCCAAATTCCCAAGGATCAGAGTGGGATTGAAGGAAGGTAACCAAAGACCAGGCTTTAGGTTAGGTAGCTAGCCCTACCAAGACCAGAGAGGGCTCTCTCAATGTCACTTTTCAATCAATGAAATGAATGAATATCTAATGATCTTAGGCTAGGTATATAACCTCAGTAAATAGGGTTTTTGTTTAGTGTTTCTGTGCTGGATAGGAATGACAATAAGGAGACTACGTCTAGGGTTCACTTCAAATTTCAAGGTCAAGTTGTAGAGAATATGGATGAGGGCAGGTAGGTAGCTTCAAAGAATTTTTAGTTTGTCATTGTGTATAGGATTAGATTATAGAAACTATGAATGAGAACTGAGGCGAATCCATTCATTTAGAAGAACATAGAGATATAATGTAAATATTATTAAGACAAAGCATGAAAATGCATGATTTTTGCTTATAGAGTGACAAGATAAACACATAGAAGCATGTATATGAAAGAGGAAAACATATCATTCAAATTTATAAGATAAACATACAGAGAAAGAACAAATTCTCCAAGGCATATCACAGGACTCTCAACACAAATTCTGCAACATTGTCTTAGATTTTATTCCAAAAGGCTTGTACAATAGCTCCACTGCAAAAAACAACTATCCAACCCAAGAAAATACTAAAGTGGGTCTAATTATATAAAATATTAACAATTACACCTCATAGGGTCGAAATCCCATCCAAAATGCATCATAATTACACAACATGAGTCACTTCCTAGAATTTAGGGAGGTTAGAAACGATTCCCTCAAAATCAGCTAAAGACTAGGAGTGTGTGTCCCCCACATTAAATTACATGTTTCCTCATGATAAGAGGGAAAAACCAACTCAATTACTCCAATTCCAGCTCAAATGATAGCAAAACCTCGAAAATTTGAATTTTTATGGGCTTGACAAGTGTCTTGAGGAATCCTATGTAGATGCGTAACACCTTTTTATAGATGCATAACACTTTTTGGGCTGATTTTGAGGGACTTTCATGACTCAAAATCCAAATCCGGAAGATAGGTCAACTAGCCATGTGTGTCTTGTTTCCATAACATCTTTAATTTTGAAAAATTACCAATCAAAATGCCTCCAAAAGTTGATTCTCCCAAGGTTACTCCAAATGTGAACTGCCTGGTCAAAAATACTGGTAGAAGCATAGAAAACTAGTGGTTTTTTGGATTTTTCTTCCAAACTAGAGATTATCATGAAAAAAAGGGTTCATGATATGTGATTTAATCATCAAAATGCATCCAACCATGTAAGCCATTCAACATTTAGGTTCCCCAGGAAAAAGTGTAACACCTTGGTGCTACGCATCTGTGGAGACCAACTTTCCAAAATTGCCAAAAATCTAGAATTTTCCAAAAACATTTCTGCTAACATAAGGCTTGAATATGGATGGATATATCTCAAACCATAACTTATTTAAAAAAAAATGAGAGACTTTTTTGTTCTTTGGAATGTTATGAACACAAACCTCCTCCATTGTTCCAAAACACTTTCCCATTTGCTCAGAATCCAAGTTTGTAGTTGATCACTCAAAATTTGTAGAAGCGTAGCACACTCTGAGCAGAAGCGTAGAGCCTAATTTGAGAGGGATTTTAGAGGTCTTCCAAGAGGATTTTTGGGATGAAATTGGTATGGTTGGAAATCTTAGGATGTCTGAGACAAAATTGAGTCATCAAGCACTACAAACCCCTTCTCCAAAGCCTTGAATAATTGACTTGAAGACAACTTGTTCAAAAGTGCATAAAATGACTTGGAGCAACTGTATTTTTGGAATTTATCTCAAATAATAAGACCTGTGCATAAACCGAAGGAGATTTTTTTTCCTTGGCCTATTATCGACAAAAAAATCTTTCGCTTTTGTAAAATTAATCTCAATTACTTCAAAAACTGATTTTGAAGCCAAACTGTTAGTGTGTGCAATGTGAACCCTGGAAAATGACCTTTTGATGAATTCTGAAGCTTTGAACTCCTGCAAGTTGGATGGATCAAACCTAGAATGATGAACTCCCTTGTGAACTTTATTTTCACCCTCCATGCTACTTGTGAACACAATAAAACCCACCTAAATGAAATTAGTGGGTAGGTATGATGAATTTGGGAAAACAAGGGATATGGATAGGGTAGGTTTAGGGGCTGTGATGGGGTATAAGGAGGTAGAGGAAAATTCCCAAAAAAATTGATACAGTAGGGTAATGTGTTAGTTAGAGAATATAGGTGGAATAACTTGAAATGGGTATGGGAAATTTGGTCAAAATAGGAAAACACAGAGATTTTCCAATTTTGCTGTGAAAGTGTGGTGAGGAGTTAGGGTTTTGATGAAAGAAGGGTAAAAAAAACTGAGTGGTAGTGGGTGTTGGGGTATGGTTTGTGAAGGGTTTGTGAAGGATTAGTGAAGGTTTAGATGGTGGGAAAAAAGGGTCTCCAATAGCCTAAACCAATGAAGGAAGGAAAAACCATAGAATGGAGAAAAGAAAAAACCCTAACGATAAAAATCACTCATATAATTATGAAGTGCCTTGAAGAAAGCTTTGGAATGTTAAATTACTATATAGGAGGCTACAAGAGGTTTGCACAGTAGTTTTTAATCTTGAGAAGTTGATTTAGAAGCCAAATTCCCAAAGCGTAGCACACTTCCAGATGTGTAGCGCAACCTTCCAGATGCGTGACACAACCTTCCAGATGCGTAACACAACCTTCCAGATGCGTAACAAAGGCTTTTTGGAGAAATTTTCTTGATTTTATTCCAACCCTTGACAATAATGGATCAATGGTGAGGGTAAGAAAGGAGCTCTACAAACATGAAAAGACAAAATGAGTTGAATAAGCCTTCTTGTTCCTCTTTATAACATCCTGAAATGACTTTTTGTCTTTTAGTGAAACCAAAAACTTTGAGGACAATTTTACCTTTTTAGAATAATTTGAAAATGAAACAAGTTTTGAAATAAGAAAAATTGTTTTACTTTATTCCAACTATTCTAACTGTTTGTGCTCAACCTAGTCTCCTAAATTGAGTTCATTTAATTGTCAACCAGGGTTGGTAAACTGCTGAAGTGAAGTGCACTGTATGTGCCTAGGTGTTTGTCTCTTAATGCGTTGTGTTTAGTGTTTTATGATGTTTTTGTTCTTTTGTGATGATTTATGATGTTTTTGGTCTTTTGGTGGTTTTTATGTTCACAAGAAAAATGACTAAAAAGCTAGTGGAAAGAAGTTACTGGATAAAAACAGAGTGAAGCCTAATTGGTTGATGACAAATGACAAATGCAAATGCAAATACTGAAACAAAATCAAACCTAAACTATGACTAAGAAAAATACAAAGCTTGATAATGAATTTAAGGAAATGAATCAAAACATAAACTTAACTTGTCCAATTCTTTCATCAAAGGTATTTTGGGAGATCCTGAGAAGTGGTCAGCTAAGTATACAAATTCTCCTAACTAAACAATTAAACAATCAGCTTATAATGAGACAACATTTTATCCATGATTAAAGATTTGTGAAAACATATTTGGAGGAAAACATTGGTACCATCATAAGATCTCTACTCTAAGACTATTTCCTAACTATATTCTGCAACTTAGTTTAACATTACTAAACCTTGCCCAAGAGTTATAGATTTCTTTTTAAAGTAGTCTTTTGAGGAAAGGATTTGTTTATGAAGTGGTAAAGAAGTTGCAAAAGTACCTCAGGCCTTGAAATGATACTGTCTTCTATTCATATGGTTATGAATCAATTATAAATTTGGAACAAGAAGAGATTTTGTAAATAATGAAGGCCGTATTGTTAAGTTTAACAACTAATGTAATCTAATATGCAGTGGATGACAATGAATTGTGGAGTGAAAATGCAATGAGTTAAGCTAAAAATGAACTTAAGATGTCACTAGTCTAAAACAGTGCTGAAGTAACAAGCCATTATCAAACTTAAAACAAAATAACAGAGCATGAATTGGATGCAATTTGACTCCGGAGTACCCTAACTAAGTTATCATGCATTAATCTATGGGATTCTACAGCCTGTTTTGTCCATCATGATTAGTATTTTGGAAGATTTTCTTAGAACAATCCTGGCTGTACAATTCAGTGCAAATGCAAACATAAAGACTGAAAGCAATTTAAAAACTAAGACATCACAGCTATCTCCTACCCATCATTATTGTATTTTGGAAGGGCGTTTTAAGAGTAAGATCAGCTATGCTACTTAGTGCAAACAAACAACTGAAACGTTCAGTATCACAGTCATGTCTTAGACATCATAAGGATTTTTTGGAAGAGTTTTCTTAGTATAAGTTCAACTGTGATAGTGAACAAAAGAAATTGCAATTAAATCCTACAACACTATAGCCATTTCCCATTCACTATCATGATCTTTTGGAAGAGTTTCTTCTTTTGGAAGAGTTCTTAGAAAAAGTATAACTATAGTGGCTAATGAAATTAACTACGAACTCAAACTTCAAAAACGTAAAAACAACTAAGATACTTATCTAAATTACGAAAGTAAAGCCGTGCAGGAGGCAGGGGCCCTCTACCACCAGACGGAATCTAACTCCAAATCAACTCAACGCGTTCAAAGCAATGCTGTCCTCTTCATTAAAGTAGAAATAACTTGAAACAGAGTATTCTTCGTTTTTAGAAATATAGCATGAAATCTAAGCAAAATCTAGCCTATCTCTCGGTTTCCCAAGTGTTTTTATAACAAATTTACATAACAGAACTTGCAACAATACAGGGATCCTTGTATTTCCTTATCAAAATCACATTCGGACTCTGAAGATGGCAACGTAAAGAGAAAAAGGACATCTGGACTAAGACAGTCCTATTAGAAGTCTGCTTCCTTAAATAAGTTCCCACATACCAAAACCACGTCCAAAATTCGGTTCTTCCTTCATGGTGAGCAACGTATGATGTGGACATGACATGGAATATACCCATATGTGGTTTTTCTTGAAAGGACACCTGGAACATGCCTGAACGTGAAGACAACTGCAGAATTTCCGGTTAGCTACGGAATGTCTGCATTCTGCAGCTAGTTTCGGTCAAAATGCATTACAATGACAAAAATCACAAAACTTAGCAAGTTAGCCATGTTCATCATTCTAAAAGTAATTTTAATTAATTTCATTGATCAATTGGGTCTGGGATAACAATGGACAAAGGAAAATGAGGTAAAGTAAGATGAAAGAAAGCACAATCTTGGGGCTCAACACTAACTCCCTTTAAAAGACTGATATGATGAAAATGAATCCTTGTTCACCCTTTTTGGTGACATATTTGGAATTTTTAGCGGCAAAACAAGGACATCTAAACAAAATACCTAAATGGAGATAGAGTGACTGAACTAAGAATCTAAATTACAATGAGTGAGATGACCTCTGAGATGATGATGGCCATGGATGGAATGAGGGGAGTAGTATTTTAGACCTAGACCATATGCAGTGAGAAAATTTTATTTGAAAACCTATTTGAAAAGACAAAATTTTGACTTATGACTACTAAAAAGTAAATTGAAACAACATATTTGATCATTGAACATATTGAAACTAACATTGGATCCAGCTGGGGATGGAACTCCTTAAGTAGGTGTTAAGAACACCGTATACCAAGTAGCCTCATCCATTGGGCATTGGAGTCACTGCATCTACAATCCTCAAACTGACTTAAATGAAACTGAAAGTTGAACTGTACATCATCAACAAAAAGCTCTATTGGAAACTGACACTGAAAAAGATGCTCAAAATGTTGAGCTTATTCATTACGCCTTACCTACTCTAACTAGTCCATAAATAACTTTATCAAGTGAAGTCTAAGATCTAATGTAACCTATCAAGTAGATGAATACCTAATTGATGCTTGTATTCAGCTCCATTAGGGATAAAGAAAGATTGAGTAAATTGTAACTCAAAATGAAATCTGAGCCAAAATCTGTATTGGTGAACAAAAAAAACTCCATCTTTTCTGATTCTTGCAAAAGACTACCCAAGGGGTCTTGAAAATCATGAAACATTACCTCTTTTTGATAAAAAAAAAGATGAGAGATGCCTTCAGATATAACGGATGATTGTTTTTCTTCATTTGGTTGATCCTTCTTAAATAAAAATGCAGCAATGTTATCTTCCATATCATCCAGATCAGAGACAATATTTGTATGTTCTCGCAGATCTTCCATTGAGGTAGCCAAATCAACATCAACACAAATATCTACAAGTGGATTTTCATTTATATCAGAAAGAGAATTATCTTGGCTCTGAAAAAATTCTATATATTGGTCATTTGAAGGCTATTGAAAATGTTCATCAAACTCAAGACAACAAACCTATTGTACATTGTTTTTGACCTCAACAGATAAATCATGACTCTTTAGAGTTTCTTTACAAGCAAACTCAAAATTCTGATTTGCACATATTTTTTCTTGAATTAAAAACTCAGAAGAGGAAAGTGATGAAGGGTAGCTGGACAAAACATCTTCATATATATCCTGATTGCATGAATATTGGCAAGACCGATGCAAATTATCATCAAATTCGAAAGATGGAAGATGAATATCATGCTTTGAATAATTTTCCTCAAGTTCGTTGTCATCCAGGGTAGAATCCATGATCTTCTCATGGCGGTGAAAATGGTTTTCTTCCAAATCATCCAAGAATTCATCATCCATAAACTCTTCATCGACATTAGGACTTTCTATCTCTTGAATAAAATTCTCAAAGTGATCACAACAATCATCAATCAAAAGCAAAGAAGGATACGTTTCTCTATATTTATCAAAAAATACTAAGTGAAAATACTTGAGAGAATAAATAAAAGCAGGAGGAAAGCTTTCATACCAAAACCATGTTTTTTCTTCTAATGTGATCATGAACATATTCATTAAAAAATCTTCATTAAAATTAATCTTTAGCTTACACACATGCATATGAAATCTTATTAAATGAAGTATAGCATCATCACCTTTCCCATCTCCAAATTTTGGAAAGTATGTTTGAAAATCTACTTGAGGCATAGGATTTGGAAAGCCAAGGATATGAGACTAATTCATAGGAGCATACCTAGCATTCCTTCTTGCAGTTGAATCCATCTTGAAAACAATTAAGTCACCAAAAAGTTCTTCAAGCTACTGGTTTTTGAACAGTGGAATCACCATGAAAGCTATGAATCTTTGGATTCTTTGACACTGGAGTCACCAAGTCAAAGATGCATAACCTTTCTTGTGCTTGACCATTTTTCACCATCAATAATCAGAGCTAATATTTGTCGTTATTTACCGGGAAATTTTTATCCTTCTCTTCCCAGAAACGGCGCTAAGAATGTTATCACTCCCCCCAACTTCCCAAGGCTGAGAGTGGGATTGAAGGAAGGTAACCATAAACGAGGCTTTAGGTAAGATAGATAGCCCTACCAAGACCAGAGATGGCTCTCTAAATGTCACTTTGCAGTCAATGAAATGCCTGAATATCTAATGATCTTAGGCTAGGTATATAACCTCAGTAAATAGGGTTTTTTTGGTGTTTCTGTGCTGGATAGGAATGATAGTAAGGAGACTAGGTCTAGGGTTTAGGTCAAATTTCAAGGTCAATTTGCAAAGAATATGGATGAGGCCAGGTAGGTAGCTTGAAAGCATGTTTAGTTTTTCATTATGTATAGGATCGAATGATAGAAACTCTCAGTGAGCACTAAGGTGAATTCATTCATTTAGAAGAAAATAGATATATAATGTAAATCTTATTAAGACAGAGCATGATAAGGCATGATTTCTGCTTATAGACTGTCAAGATAAACACATAGAAGCATGGATATAAAAAATGAAAACATACCATTCAACATGATAACATAAACATACATAGAAAGAACAAATTCTCCAAGGTATACCACAAGATTCTCAACACAAATTCTACAACACTGCCTTTGATTTCATTCCAAAAGGCTTGTACAATAGCTCCACTGCAAAAAACAACTATCCAACCCAAGAAAATACTAAAGTGGATCTAATTATAGAAAATATGAACAATGAAACCTCATAGGGTCGAAAGCCCATCCAAAATATATCATAATTACACAAGATGAGTCACTTCCTATAATTTAAGGAGGTTAGAAACCATTCCCTTAAAATCAGCTAAAGACTAGGAGTGTGTGTCCCCCACATTAAATTACATTTTTCATCATGATAAGAGGCAAAAAAAAACTCAATTACTCCAATTTGAGCTTAAAGGACGGAAAAACCTCGAAAATATGCCTTTTTCTAGGCTTGACAATTGTCCTAAGGAATCCTATGCATATGCGTAACACCCTTTTACACATGCGTGAGACTTTGTTTCAACTAATTTTGAGGGAATTTTAAGACTCCAAATCCAAATATGGAAGATAGGTCATCTAGCCATGTGTTTCTGGTTTCCATAACATCTTTAATTTTGAAAAATTACCACAGGAAGGCCTCCAAAATTTGATTCTCCCAAGGTTACTCCAGATGCATACCGCTTGGTCAAAAATACTGGCAGAAGCATAGAAAACTAGTGGGTTTTTGGATTTTTTATTCCAAACTAGAGCTTGTCATGCAAAAATGGTTCCTGATCTATGATGTACTCATCAAAATTAATCCAAACATGTAATCCATTCATCATTTAGGTTCAATAGGAAAAAGCGTAACACCTTGGCGCTACGCATCTGTGGAGACCAAATTTCCAAAATTGCCAAAAATCTAGAATTTCCAAAACACATTTGGAAAACATAGGGCTTAGATATGAATGTATAGCTCTCAAATCATAACGTTTTTTGAAAAAACGAGAGAGATTTTTTTCTTTGACATTTTATTAACAAACACCTCCTCCAGTTTTCCAAAACACTTTCCCATTTGGTCATAATCCAAGTTTTAAGTTGATCGCTCAAAATTTGCAGAAGCGTAGCACACTCTGAGCAGAAGCGTAGACCCTACTTTGAGAGGGATTTTGGAGGCCTTCTGAGAGGAGTTTTGGGATGAAAGGGGTATGGTTGGAAATATTAGCATGTCTGATACAAAATTGAGTCATCAATCATTGCAAAACCGTTCTCCAAACCCTTGAAAATTTGACTTGAAGACAACCAGTTCAAAAGTGTATATAATGACCTAGAGCAATTGTATTTTTGGAATTTCTCTCAAATCATAAAATTGGTGCATAAACTGAAAGAAATTTTTTTTCTTTGGCCTATTATTGACAAAAACCTCTTTCAATTTTGTAAAATTCATCTCCATTACTTCAAAAATTGATTTTGAAGCTAAACTGTCCCTGTGTGCAATGTAAACCCTGGAAAATGACCTTTTGATGAATTGTGAAGAATTGATCTCTTGCAAGTTTGATGGCTCAAACCTGGAATGATGAAATCCCTTATGAAATTTATTTCCACCCTCCATGCTACTTGTGAACACAATCAAACCCTCCTATATGAAATGAGTGGGTAGGTATGATGATTTGGGAAAATAGGGGATATGGATAGGGTAGGTTTAGGGTTTGTGATGGGGTATAAGGAAGTTGAGGAAAATTACCAAAATTTTTGAGATAGTAGGGTAATGTGTTAGTTCAAGAATATATGTGGAATCACTTTGAATGGGTATGGGAAAATGGGTCAACATAGGAAAACACAAAGATTTTCCAGTTTTGCTGTGAAAATGTATGGAGGAGTTAGGGTTTTGATGAAAGAAGGGTAAAGGGAATTGTGAGTGGTAGGAATGAAAAAACCCTAGAATGGAGGAAAGAAAAAACCCTAATGATAAAAATCACTCATATACTTATTAAGTGTCTTGAAGAAAGATTTGGATTATCAACTTACTGTGTAGGAGGCCATAAGAGGTTTGCACAAGAGTTTTGAAGCTTGATAAGTTGATTTAGAATCCAAATTCTGAAAGCATAACACACTTAAGGATGTGTAGCGCATCCTTCCATATGCGTAACACAACCTTCCAGATGTGTAACACAACCTTCTAGATGCGTAACATAGCCTTCCAGATGCGTAACACAACCTTCCAGATGTGTAACAGAGCCTTTTTGGAGTAGTTTTCTTGATTTTCTTGTAACCCTTGACCATAATGGATCAATGATGAAGGTAATAAAGGAGCTCTACCAAAAATGAAAAGACGAAATGATTTGAATAAGCCTTATTTTTCCTCTTTATAACACAGTGAAAGATCTTTTTGTCTTTTAGTGAAGCCAAAAACTTTGAGGACAATTTTTCATTTTTGTAACAATTTGACAATGAAAGAAGTTTTGAAATAAGAAAAATTGTTTTACTTTATTCCCCTAACTACGATAACTCCCTTTAAAATACTGATATGATAAAAATGAAGCCTTGTTCGCCCTTTTTGGTGACATATTTTAACTTTTCAGTGGAAAAACAAGGACATTTAGACAACACACCTAAATGGATATGGAGTGACTGAACCAAGACTCTAAATTACCATGAGTGAGATGACCTATGAGACGATGATGGCCATGTAAGGAATGATTGGTGTAGCATTTTAGAACTAGACCATATGCAGTGAGAAAAATTTACTTGAAAAATTGTTTGAAAAGACAAAATTTTGACCTAGGACTACTAAAAAGTAAACTGAAAGAGCATATTTGATCACTGAACAAATTGACACTAACATTGGCTCTAGTTGGGGATGGCAGCTCCTTCAGGAGGTGTCAATAAAACCATAGACCAAGTAGCCTCATCCATTGGGAAATGGAGTACTGCATCTACAATTCTCAAGCTCACTCAAGCTCACTCAATTTTTAATTGTACATCATCCACTGCAAACTCTACTTGGAATTGACACTGAAAAAGATGCTCAGAATGTTGAGCTTATTCATTACACCTTACCTACTATGACTGATCCATAAAACACTTGATCAAGTGAAGTAAAAAACCCAATGTAACCAATAAAGTAAATGAATACCTGACTGATGCTTGTATTCAACTTCACTAGGCATAAAGAAAGATTGAGTAAATGGAAACTCAAAATGAAATCTGAGCCCAAAACCTGTGTTGGTGAACAAAAAAAACTCCACATTTTCTAATGCTTGCAAAATATTGCCCAAGGGGTCTTGAAAATCATGAAACATTACCTCTTGTTGATCAGAAAAAAGAATAGAGATGCTTTCAGATATAATGGATGAATTTTCTTCTTCATTTGGTTGATCCTTCTTAAATAAAAATACAGCAATGTTATCTTCCATATAATCCAGATCTGCGACAATATTTGTATGTTCTCGCAGATCTTCAATTGAGGTAGCCAAATCAACATCAACACAAATATCTACAAGTGGCTTTTCATGTATATAAGAAAGAGAATTGTCTTGGCTCTGAAAAAATTCTATATCTTGATCATTTGAAGGTTGTTGAACATTTTCATCAAACTCAAGACAACAAACCTGTTATACATTGTTTTTGACCTCAACGGATAAATCATGACTCTTTAGAGTTTCTTTACAAGAAAACTCAAATTCTGATCTGCACATATTTCTTCATGAATTGAAAACTCAAAAGAGGAAAGGGATGAAGGGTAGCTGGATAGAATATCTTCATATATATCTTGATTGCTTGAATATTGTCAATAATGCTACAAATTATCATCAACTTCGAAAGATGGAAGATCAATATCATCCTTTAAATAATTCTGCTCAAGTTCGTTGGCATCCATGGTAGAATCCATGATCTTCTCATGGTGGTTGTTGGCGCTGGAATCAACAGTTGGACTGCAGAAAGCGCCTGACCAGACACATCTTAAACTCTAAGGAAATTTTAATGTTTTTTTTTTTTTTATGGGATTGGAATATGGAATAAAATCTGATTCACTGAAGAGAGATTTCGGTAAAATCCACAGTTTTATTAAAGAGGGTATTGTAACCTGATGGGGTAGCAAGGTGCAAGTTTGTAGTCTATGAGGAGAGGAAATTGTGAGATGAGAGAAGAATTAGTAGGTTTGTAAAACATAAATCCACTGCATTTAGTAGAAATTCACAAAAGTAGTAGTTTGATAATATTCCATTGAGAGAAAAATATTTCTAGTCTGAAAAGATTCTTAGTGAAATATCATGAAGAATAACTGTCATAAGTGATGCTCTTACACTGTTATGGCATATATTTTATCAGGAATGCTCACTGTGTGAGACTAACATGAACTGATAAAACACATACATGCTTAAGAGACTAATAAAAACACATAATAGTATGATAATTTGCAAACTGAAACTGGAAGAAAGGAGATATGAAAACACAAGTAAAGTAGACAATACACACAACAAATTGGTAATAAGTCATTAGTAGTATCATTCCATTTCAATCAAAAAAATGATTACAGATCATATAAGTCAAAATTCTATAACCACCAACCAACCCTGACTTCATATCAGTTTGGCATATATATACAAAATGATGCTGTCATCTTCCACAAAAAAAGGTAAATCTATTTCAAAATTCATTACAACCTCGTGCAAGAGGTGAGGCTTATCCCTTAATCTTAATTACAAAGTGATACATTAAAAACAAGATAAAAATCATGAAGGCATCATGAAGGTTTTCACTCTGAAATGGTTGTGTGAGGTGTCAGCCTATTCGAAGACCACTCTTTTGTTTTAGTGCAACCAATCTTCAGAAAAAAGTGTAAAAACAACGAGAATGACATGCGGTTGTCTCCTATTAAATATGGAAAACATAAACATGATATTTCAGAGAAGGCTGGATATAAGACACCTCGCAGCATTCATTGCAACTGAATAACCTCTCCACTTCATCTGTTTAATGTCACCATCATGATTCAATGAAAAGTATCCCATTTCCATCACATGCTGATATTTCAAAATAATTGCTTCGTAGAAAAGGTAGCAATAACCAGAAAACATGGAACATTTACCTAATTTTTTTTCTCCAAGTCAGCTCTGTTCTTCATTCATCAAAGGTCCATAATAGAAGTAAAGATTCTTATGGCTTCTGCTTTAGTTACCCTTTTATCAGACCTCTTTTTCTGTGCTTGGCTCTTTGACTCAACTTTCTTCTTCTTTTCTAGCGCCGAGTCATTCCACTAAGCTTCATAATTCCACCTTATCATTACGTGTCAGATTTCTCATGCCATGCTTTCTTCCTTGTATAAATCTTAATGCAGCACAAAACTACACTTTAACATGCATTACGTACAAAACTATGGTTCTTGGCCCCACAACCTGGTGACCAATTGGAAGAAATCTCACATCGCAACTTTCATTTTTATCGCAAATCAGGCGCTCACAAGTTTAACTCTACATTGATAACGGCTAAACAATAAAATATGTGATGTGCGATATGCGTTATTGTGCTATGCCGACACGTGCCCCTTCGCTTGATCGCACCGCAAATCAATTAACATACCATGCGATTGCGTTAACGCTAAACTTTAAAAACTGCAGTTTGAAAAATAGCTCCATTTGAGCTTTAATCTCCACAGTTGTTATGCACCCAGATCTTACATTCTTCCTTGCTCACCCCTTAGTCGCATAACATCGCAAATAAATTAACATACCACACGATTGCGTTAACGGTAAACTTAAAAAACTACGATTTGCGATATCGATCCATCTGCGCTTTAATCTTAGCTATCAGTTTATTCCATTTCGGATCTGTGATTGGATCATGGCCGTTCGCTCATCCTGCACGCGGTTCTTCTCTAGATCTCCCACTCCATTGGTTAATCTGTTTTTACTGTCCACGAAGCCTTAATTTTCCTACTTTGAAAATTGGTTACCTGTTTAACTGTAGCCTCTTTTTTGAGATAACCAAAATCTCAGTGAAATAGCTGTGCTTTTCACTATGTGGAATATATGACTTTCATTTATGAGAAATAGCTGCCTTTTACTGCATTACTATTTTGAAAATGAATTGGCAACAAAGGTAGCTATTATTCCAGTCTGGATGACTGAAATTTTATTATCAAAATAATGACTAACCTTCAACACTAATCATAAGTCAAAATAGAGATTTTAACCTATTTTAGGACTCTAAAACATTATGACACCTATTCAATTAAAAATACCTTGATGTTGGGACTCTTTTTAACTTTTATTGGAAATGAATCAAACTTTGGACATGGACTAGGACACAATAAAAATTTTAAAATAGTGACACAATGGAGATTACACCATTAACATTTCCAGTGCTAATAGTGGCTCCTATTGGGGATTAATACCTCTATGTGAGGCTTTAGGGACTGTAGACTCAGTTCCTCAAAAACTCTTGAAACTTAGAAGACTTCTTGAAAATAAATACTAGGATTGACCATTGACATACTAGACTGAAGACTGACCATATATACCGACATAAGTACCATTGGGCATGGAGGTTATTGACACATCACACTAGATATTTACAATGGAGTGACTCAACTAACTTACTAAATAAATAACTTTTTAAGAAAATGACCATTGAATCGGCCTCCAGTCAGCTAATCATCATCCATATGTTTGAGTAGAAAAGTATTATTCTCCAAAACTTCAACAATTCTAAATTTCCCAAACCACAGATTGTCAAACTTACCATGTTTTCTATGGTATTCTCTCCTAACATCCCAACGCAACACCAAATCATTCTCCTGAAACAACTGTTGATATTCTCTTTTATAAAAAATAGATTTGACTTTAGCTTGATACCTCTGAACTTTTTTCAGGAATGATTCTCTGATTTGGTGTGCCTCTATCAATTGTAGCATTCTCCTTTGGAATGAGTTTTCATGATCAACTTCATCTTGTAGGAACTTCATCATAAGGAGAGCTAATTGCAAAGGAATTACATCATCAGTACCATATACAAGGTGAAATGGAGACATTCCAATTGATTTTTTACCACTTACTCTATCTGCCCACAGAGCATGTATCAACTGAGTATCCCAATTCCTCTTGTTTTCAGGTAACATTTTCTTAATAATCCTTAGCAAAATTTTATTGGATGACTCTGCTAATCCATTACCTTGAGGGTAATAAGGCATGGAATGAGTTAATTCAATCCCATATTGCTGACAAAAGCTGTACATCTTAGAAAACTTAAAGGCCATTGCATTATCAATTACTAATTTCTGTGGACAACCAAATCTTGACATAATATTTTCCAACAGAAATTTGATAATTACTATATCAGTAGCATTCCTGGTTGGTACAAATTCAATACATTTTGTGAAATAGTCTCTAGCTGCAAGAATCCATCTATATTGTCTTGATGAAGGTGGATGAATTTCACTGATGAATTCTAGCCCCCACTGCTGGAAAGGAACACCTGCTGAAATAGGAATGAGAGGTAATGGTAGCAATTTCTGTTTACCAGCAAATTTTTGACATTCGACACAACTCCTGACTTTGGAAAAGACATAAGAGAAAATAGTTGGCCAATAATAGCCAGCTCTTAAGATTTTGTTTGTAGCGGCTCTCCAATATAAATTCCCTCCACACACTCCTGCATGTATCTCTGTCATAATCTCCTGGGATTCTACTTCATCTACACATCTTAACAAGACTCCAACAAGATCCTTCCAGTAAAGATGATATTCCAAAATGAAATACTTCACAACTCTCAATTTAAAAGCTCTTCTTTTAGATTTCTCCATTTCATGTGGATAGTTGAAATTTAACAAAAAGTAAACTATATCCTTGTACCAATTTGAATTAAATATTTCAGGATAATTAGCAATACCTTCTCCATATTCTTCTTCAGCTGCCTCTACATTCAGATTTAAATATTTGCAATTAGATTCAACCATCAAGCGAGCCAAGCCCTGACCCTTTATCAATTTAGTTGGTTTTATTTCAACATCAAATTACAGAATCTTGGTCAACCATCGTCCCCTTCTGCCATTTGTATCTAACTACAACAACACATCTTTAACAGTGATATCGGGCACAAAAGAAATTATTTTTGAATGCAACACATAAACTTGAAAAGACTTCAAAGCCTTAACTAGTGCATATGCTTGTCTTTCAGTAAAGCTATACTTTAATTCAACATCCCTTAAAGCACAACTGAAAAATGAAATTGGTTGCTCCAAACCCTCCATGTTCTTCTGTACTAAGACAACTGTAATTGTTTCTTCTGAAGCATGTGAAAAAATCAGAAAATCCTTTTCAAAATTAGGACTAATCAAAACTGGTTCTTTATTCAAGGCATACTTAATTTCTGAAAAATAATACTTTGCTTCATCTCGCCACTTAAATTCTGCATCTTTTTTCAGCAAGACAATTATATGTTTGCTCAACTTTGCAAAGTTAGGAACAAAACGCCTCAAGAAAATTGTTTTTCCCTAAAAATGACTGCAATTTCTTTTTATTTCTTCGCAAACCAATCTTTTGAATAGCTTCTACTCTTCCTAGATAAATTCAAATGCCACATTCTATTACAATATGCCCTAATAACTTATCTTCTTGGACAACAAAATATGACGTTTTTGGGTTTAAGGACAAACCAAAATTTCTGCATTTGTCAAAAACTTGCTTCAAATGTTTCAAGTGATCTTCATTAGATTTTGAATATACTGTGATGTCATCAAAATAGATGACCATAAATCTGTCCTTTTCTCCCGCAAATGCAATATCCATTACCCTTTGAAAGGTTTCACTTGCATTCATCAAACCAAATAGCATTTCGTTGTACATGAATGTGCCCGAGGGTGTGGTAAATGCTGTCTTTTCTCTGTCTTGCTTGTCAACTAAAATTTGATTATAGCCTGAAAAGCCATAAATCATTGGAAGTCTTTTGGATCCTACAACCTTGTGCAAGATATAATCCATATTTGGTAGTGGATAGTTATCTTTTAATGAACACCGGTTCAGGTTGCGAAAATCAACACAAATCCTTATCTCTCCATTCTTTTTCCTGACCAGGACTATATTAGCTACCGAGTTAGAAAATCTCAAAGGCATAATTATCTTTTCTTCACATAATTTTTTGATTTCTTTCTCAATGATTGGGAGTAGAATGGGATTGATGTGTCTGATTTTTTGTGCTATAGGATTTGCATCTATTTTCAAAGGAATATTCTGCTCCATTATGCTCATATAATAATTTTTCAACTCACTATAAGACCATGAAAAAATATCAGTAGATTCCTTTAGCAGTTTGATATATTTTGTTTTGGTTTCCAGAGGAAGGATTTTGGACACTTTGACTAATCTTGGCTAGTCTTTTGTACCAATTTTACACTCTATTGTACTCTCTCCATAAACTTTGCTTTCAGGCTTGAGAAAAACATCATTATTATCAAACTATCTTTCTAAAGGAACTAAACCCTTAAGAATAAATTTAGTTTTCAGATCTATAATGTTTTTCCCAACCATAGTTTTCTTAAAAGGGCTGTTATTTTAGTTTTCAACAATCTCCTGCTCATCATCAATTTGTATGTCTGCAAACTCTTCTACACACACTAAAAATTTCCGAATCTCCCTGTCATCCTCAAATACTTTCTAGTGCTTGATGTTATCAGGAATTGAAGGTTTGTTTTTTATTTGAACATCATAGACTGCCTTGACATCTAGAGGAACTTTGAAATTAATAGCAACAATAGCTAGTGAATCAACAATTTGGTTTTCTTCTCTAGTGACAAAATTTATATTAAATGTTGAAAAGTAATGCTCAATCAAATCCCAAACTTCATTCTTATAATTCTTCAATTTGGAAATTTTCACTTGGTAATTGTTTCTCACCTGCTTAATCACCAAATCTAAATCACCAAAGGCAATTACCTATTCTGCTCCCAAATATTTCGCTGCCTTCATACCTAGCACAAGTGCTTCATACTCAACAGTGTTGTTATTGGTAGAAAATTGCAGTTTGTATGATATGGTCACCTTCTGCTGAGTAGGATAAACGAGGACTACACCAGCTCCCGATCCCTCTCTTGAAGAGGCTCCGTCAAAGTACGATTTCCATATTTGTCCTCCTTCTGAATGCTGCTCATTTGCACCTTGAAAGTGATTTTTTTTACTTAATTCATGTTGGAAATGACTGTTATCAACAACAAGGTGCAGAATAGATGACCCCAATTCCTTTTCTTCAACATATATGGGATGATTTGATGGATTGTGCTAATCACTATTGATGTAGGCCATTTGAGTTTCCCTATACAACCTTCTGAATTCCCCTCCAAATACTGGGATGGTAGCATATGACATATCCATCTGAAGGGTACCTCCCAATTTCTTAGACCAAGATCTGGAAAGTAACATCCAAAATCTAGAAGGAATGTCGGTAACCACAATGTCCATCACTAAGCTCTTCATAGGAAACTAGGTAAGGGAAACAACCAAACCGTTGATTACTCCTAGACACTTGAGTTATTTGGAGTGAAAGGTGTAATGGTCATGGTATTGCTTGGTGATATCTAATCCCAATTCATCAATCACTTTCTTTGGCATGGGATTGTGGGAAGCTCCAGAATCTAACATAAACTTATGCAACAATTTTTCATGTATATTGAATGACAGGTAAAAAGGTGGTGAGTTATCATCATTTTGGTCTTGGACATGACAACCTAGATAAATAGTGGGATGCTCATCCTCAAGGTTGACTGAATCAAGAGTGAGAGGAGGCTGCAATAGACTCTTAAAAAACTCTTTATATGCTAGATATTTCAATAATTCCAGGAGTGGAACTGGAATTTTGATTTTATTCAATTCAAATTTGAAACTAAAATAAATTGGAACTAATTCCTTGTTTTCTACAGTAATTTTAACAACTGGGGCAGAATTTTGAGGTGGAGGAACCTATTTTACCTTGGCCTTCTATTTAGCAGCTTATTTATCTAAATCTGATTTTTGTTGAGGCTGCTGAAAAAGGTACGTTGGACCTCAAAGGGTAATTTCTGTTTTGAACTTCTTGCTGTTTTTGATCATTCTGTGCATACATTTGAGCATTCGTATCATTAGAAAACAAACAAATTCTTGATATATCTTCATATTCCTGCAATGTTAAACATGTTGGCTGTGAAGTTTCTCCCACATGGTTTATTTCTTCATTTTCTTCTTCATTTCCTTGCTGTTCTTATTTAACAAAATTATTCAAAGGAGGCTAAACATTTTGATCACCAGCATTCCTCCTTGGGCACTGTAGGATTTTTTGAGGCTGAAAAGTCCTCCTGAAGGGAGTCTGATTTCTACTAGCATCGTTTTGATTGGCTCTAGCAGCTGGTTTATTTTCTACCTCTAATTTTGACATCTTAGAGGCAAGTTCCTTGATCAAATTGGACATTTGTTCGATCTTTTCTTCTGCTGAAAGAGACTTGGAAGAAGAAGGATTTTCTTCTTTCATCTTATTTTTATCTTTTGCTGCCTTTCTTCCTCCATTTTTAATTTATTCGAAGCCATGAGATTAGAATGCACTCCAATTTCAGCCTCTTGCATAGTTTTCAACCATAAGGAAAACTCAAAATATAAAGCATTTGCAAAATTTATCATAGCTGTGGTTTTAGTAGGTTTAATTTCTTCAGGAATTTTTTGATAAATCTGATTGAATATCTTAGTAAAATTAGCTAATGACTCATCTTCTTTCATCTTCAGAATTCCAAATTCTGTAAGATAATAAACATAGTCTTTCCTACCATTCCAATGCTTCACAAATATCTCTTCTAATTCATCAATTCCTGTTATTGAATTTGGATCCAGACTTCTAAACCATTTTCGAGCTTCACCATCCAATCTCTAAACAAAGAGTCTTTACCAGACATCTTCATGTTCAATATTCTGATTGTCAGCATAACTATAGAAAGCCACTAAATGTTCCTCAAAAGAAACTCCTTCTCCCTCCCCATTGTATTTTGGAAGACATTTCAAGTAATCTCCTTGAGGAAGTAGATGCAAGGGTTGAGGGAGAACAAGTGGCACATATCTGGTAGCCACTATCTGCTGCATATTTGTAAGGGTAGGCTGGGCCATATTTTGCTGATGTACAACTGATGTAGCTGTTTGAGAAATAGGAATTACAATTGGTGAATTCTGATTCTGATTTAGGACAATAGAAAAATGGGGGTATTTGTTGGAAATGTTGTCATTGATGGCAAAGGATATGGCAAAGGAGACAACATAGAAGCAGAGAGATAGCAAAAGAAGACTGTTGAAAGGAAAAGAGAGCAAAAGAGGTAGAGTAGTAGCAGAGAGGCAACAGAGGTTTGAAGAGGATGTAGAGGGCCGAGCAGCTGCAAAGCAGGGCCATTTGAAGCGGCCTAGGCTGCAGAAGATGCAGATAATACAGAGAAACTGTAGAGAGGGTCGAGCAGCAGAGAAAGGTTGCAGAGAGCACAGTGAAACAATGAAACAGTCATGCACAGAGACAGAGAATATAATGGAAGGGTTTATATGCGATGGGGAGAGGCAGAAGCTACAAAGAAAGGTATCCGAGGCAGAGTCGTTAACAAATCCACTGTGAAATGAAAACAGAAGATGTGGAACCATGCATAACGAGTGGAACCGAAAGGCAAAAGGAATAAATTGATAAATATATACTCTAGTTATAATGCAGGGTTAATACACAAACTGCGCATGTAAACGAAATATGGATGACAAATAAACTTTGAAGCGGAATCATTAGAACCAGAACCCTGAGTCAAGAGCGGAACCTTGAATAAATAGTAAATCCGGAGTTGAAGAAACCAGCGGGTTCACTCAGTTCATGAGTGGTAAGCAGAATTCACCTTTTTGAACGCGATATAAGCCTCTGTTTGACGCGTGTCCTAAGGTGGTTTTCCAAAACCATTTCCATCGCGTAATTTTTGAGAATTATGTTCTGTGCATCTAATTTGCACGATATTGCGCTTCATCCGTCAGATGTGCACCCAAAGTTCAGTTGGATCACGAGAGTAGATTGACCGTCCGATCAGAAGAGAAGTTGCGGGGAAGAGAATCGAGGTAAGTTGGTCAATGGGCCCGAGAAAGTCATTTTAACATGTGCTGAAATCAAACTTTAAAATACTTTGGTCGCACGAGTTCATATGTATCAGTATTGGGATATAAATCCAAAGCCAAAGGTTGTTATAATGGTTTTAACGTTTGTTGACATATGTTATGTAAAACATGCTGTGGGACCTACATTCATTGCTGTGGGGCCAAATATTATGCGAATTTCAGTGTATTGTGTGTATTATAAAAGTTAATAAACAGGCGGAAGGTAAGTAACAATGTATTGTGGGCCCGAAGGTCGGTTTTAATTCAAGTCGTGGTATAATGTTTGAAAGATCTTGTCTATGCGTCAAGGTTGATATAAACTGTAGTATAAATACAATGTGGAGGAAGGTGGGCCCGAAAACGATTATATATGTTATCACTTGGGTAATTCCAAAGGGTTTTTCTATAATGCATGACGGAGGAGGTAATATATGTCAATATAATAGTGTGAATATGAAATACCACAAAGGGTGTGCGTATAAAACATTGTATATGTGGATATAAGTTGCGTGGGCCCAGTTGAATTGTTGCGTTAATGGTTAGTTATTAACCATTAGAGAAAATGTTGAATGGATGATATATATATATATATATATATATATATATATGGTGTGGACCAAACTATGTTGTGGATTAACGAGAGAGTAGTAAAGCCCTAAACACGCATTATATTATTATAACCAAGGCGAGTTAAATTAAGAGGGGAGCACGAGGGATAGGAGCGAAGCATATGCATTGACATGGTTTTAATATAAGCCACGGGTTATTAATGTTTACAACATTTGATTGGGGAATACATATATATGACGATATCTATATATATATATCTGTGTGTGTGTGTGTGTGTGTTATGTTTGATATGCGGGTGAATAGAGATGTGGGCCCAAGAGAAAGATAGGAACGTGTATGTGATGCGATGGTTGTCTGATAGCCAAATGTTAATATGTTGCATGGCTAAGTCTATGTTGTGAGCGGAAGCGTTAAATAAACTATGCGGCCCGAAAGGTTATATAAATATATATATTAGTGCTGGGTTTAAGTCTGAGTCAAAGACTTGATATAATGTTGACTGAGGATATATAAAAAGTAAAGTGACAAAGTATATATATAAATATATATATATATATATATATATATATATATATATATATACATATATCTGTGAACAGTGAACCATCGCATCGGAGAAAACTATAGCAGCGGAACATGTTAATAAAGGTTGTGATTGTGATTGCGATAAAGAAGCAAAAATGATACATTATAAACGGTGATTCTCATGTATTTGAGTTCTGGCTTAAAGTGCATCACAGAGAACCATCGCATTGGAGGTGAAAGAGTGATGAACAAATTGAAAGTTTCGATTGCAATTGAGCGATTAGATGATAGCCGTCGGATTTGCTGAAGGATGGACGACGGATATGAGTCATTTGATTACATGGTGGGGCCTTTGCTAATCACATCGGAGGAAATCAAATAACCAAAGCTGAAGAGTAAAACGAAAGGAAGCAGCAAGTATATATATGTATGTGAAACATTATATATGTATATTGATATCTGTGAACAGTAATCCATCGCATCGGAATAAAAGGAGCAGTGGCACAATACCATTGAAAGTTCCGATTGTGATCATCGCATTGGAACCATTGCAAAGGAAGCAATTGCATCGGAGCAAGGCAGCATAGCGGAACAGGTTAATGAAGTTTGTTATTGTGATTAATCGCAATCAGAAATCTCTGGAGGATACTCAACGCTTCGGAGCATAAAACAAAGTTCAGATGGTGGGTCCAAAAGGGAAGTTTATATTTTAAAAATGCCTTTATTATTACGCCGAGAGTTGATTTACGTTGTATTAAAAGGGCAGTTAAATATATGTAGGAGTTACGCAACAACAGTGAACAACAGAGCATACAGAGAGGAAAAAGACAGAGACAACTGCAGAAAAGACAACACGCAGTGATCCAAAAGGTTGAATGGGTTGAGTTGGAATTCATATTGTAACTAAATGTAAATGTTGTAATTGGTTTATATTGTTTGTGATGCACTTGCAAGTATCCTTAGGAAACAAAACTCCACTGTAAAACTGAAAGTTGTACAAATTGCTGTAGTTTTCTGAATGAGCTGGATAAAGAAGTGAGGAGGCAAAAGGTGAAGAGTTAGGGCTATTCACTTTGAATTCCTACAATGGAATATAGCAGTTGAGAATTATTTGTATAAAGGATATCACATTGATATGTGATTAGGGTTAGAGAATGTAGAGTATGAAGAATTGAGCAAAGATGATAAGAAGAAGGAGGAGAAGCGAGGAAAAAGAGATGCTGTAAAACTGATTCGAGGCGGGGGAAGGACAACCTAAAAGAGGTACGAAGAGGCGATATCCAAGGTAAATCAACAAATGTTTTCTTTTGATAGAATGAGGAAGTTGGAGCTTCCCTATCAAGTTGTAGCTTGATAGATGTCAGTTGTAGCTGACTGAGGTTGGAGCCTCCTGTAGGTTGGTGCCTGCAGAAAATTGATGGGAGTTGGAGCTTCCTTGCAAGTTGTAGCTTGCAGAATTGAGGTTGGAGCCTCCTGTGGGTTGGTGCCTACAGAAAATCAGTGGTGAATGGGAGTTGGAGCTTGCCTTTGCATCACAACAATAATAAGACATGGTTTTCTCCCTTTATGGGTTTCCACTTATATTCGCTGTCTCTGTGTGTGATGCCTATGTGTTGATATGTTCTATCCAATCTTCTTAATACTTGCTGCTCTCATAATAATTTTGATGTCACATTATCTTAATACTTTCTGCTCACATATTAGGAATGTTCACATATAAAGTTGATTATGAAATTAAGTTGTAAATAAGCTTGATGAAAAGTTTTAAAAGCTCATGAATGTGTTAAACTGATTCACACCCCCCCTCTCAGTTTAACTAAGGGTTCAACAATTGGTATCAAAGTGGGTTCCTTTTGTATCAGTTTAACAACTGAAAGGAGATCCTAGGTCCCCAGGATGGCTAGTCAAGAAGGAAACTCAAACAATAAAGCCCCTTTTTTCACCGATGCTAATTATGCCTTCTGGAAAATCAGAATTAAAGCATACATAATGTCTCTAGGAATAGAAGTTTGGGTTGCTGTGGAATTTGGATATGCCCCAAAGGCAACTGACTCAGAGAAAGAAGCTAAACAAGACTCTGTAGCTAATGAAAAGGCCATTAATGCAATCTTAAATGGACTGTGTGAGGCAAAATTTATCAAATTAATGCACAAAAAGACTACCAAAGAGATGTGGGATACTCTAGAGAACATCCATGAGGGAGACAAGAAGGTGAAGACAGCCAAACTTCAAGTCTATAGAGCCTATTTTGAAAATTTAAAAATGAATGATGATGAAGACATTTCCAGCTTCTTTTTAAGGGTTGCAAAAATAGTAAATAACATGAAAGATCTATGAGAAACCATAAAAGAAGCTGTAATTGTTCAAAAGATTCTAAGATCTCTTCCACCCAGCTTTAACCCCAAGGTTTCTGCCATAGAAGAAATAGCTGATTGGGAAACCTTGACCATGAACTAGTTACTTGGAAATCTAACCGCCTATGAGATGAGACTGCCACAAAAGAAGTCAAATGTGAGGGAGGCAGCCTTTAAGACAGAGAAGAAGAAAGAAGAAAAAGAAGATATATGCTCTTGCTCTGATGAAGAAGAGGCCAAATTTTTCAGGAAATTGGACAGAGGCTCAGGTAAATATAAAGGTAATCTTCCATTTAAATGCTTTAACTGTGGAAGAGTTGGACACTATGCTGCTAAGTGTCCTCATAAGAAAACAAAGAATCAGACTCAAGAGTCAGAGAAAACCATATCAAAGAATTGGCAGAAAGGAAAGAAATTCAATAGAAAATCTTTCTATGCTCAACAAGACAGTAGTGCATCTGAAGACTCAGATGAACCCTCTAGTGAAGAAGAAACCTCTGAATTTATATTGATGGCCACAAAAGAGCTTGAAGGGCTCCTTCTAGAAGATGAAGAGGAAGGTGAAGTTGATCTTGAGGGGGAGCTAAGAAGTGCCCTGGATGAAGTTGACAGACTCTAACTGAAGTGCAAAAAATAGAAAGAAATTCTCCTCAAGTATGTAAGAGAAGAAAAAAATTCAGAATTTCTCATTCAGTTGAAAGTAGAGCTTGAAGAAGTCAAGAAGGTAGAAGATATTTTACTTAAGGAAATTAAGGATAAAATTCAAGAACAGGAGAAATTGGAAGAAGAAGTAGTATGCTTGAGGAAGAAATTATAAAATGCCCAAAGGAAAGTGTCAATAAATTCTTCTCAAATGACAAGCTCTGGTAAGTTGAATGAAATTATGGATGCTCAAAGATCTCCTTTGATAAAAACTGGGATAGGCTATGAAGGAGAATCAAGTAAAGGCAAAGAAAAGGAAAACAAAAATATTATTTTTGTAAAAGCAGATAAGGACGATGAAGCAACTCAGATGATTCCTGCAGAAGAAGAAACCTGCAATAAAGGAGATAGAAACCATAAGGAACCTCTAATGACAAAGAATGAAATAAATACTCAGCCAACAGAAAAAGGCTCATATTCTCCCGAGTATGCCAAATTTGGAAGCCATCAAAGGAGATTCTTCCCTCCTATGAAAAATGCCACCTGTTATGCCCGTCACAAGCTGGGACATATTGCTGCATACTTTCATACAAGGAGGATTAATTCAAACCAGCAAAGGATGCAAACAGTGAAGAGATTATCTCAAGCGAACAAATGGAGAAGACAACCTTTCATTAGGTATGCAAATTGTTTCTATGGATACTGTTTTTACTGTAAGGAATTTGGCCATAAAATCATAGAATGAAGAAAATATGGACAAAGAATGATGTTCAAAACCTCAAGGAGGTTTATGAATCATGGAGAGTTTACTCATACTCATAATTCTGCTAAAAATATGATTAAATGCTGTGTATGCAATAAAATTGGACATATGCCTTCCAAATGTCCTCTCAGAGAATGTGGGTCATCATCTCAGAAAAGGTACCAAACAAAAGGATGCATGCAATGGAAAAAGAAGGTGAATAAATGTGACCTGGCTCTAACAGCTCAAGACCTGAAAATCCAATGTTATTTGGACAGTGGTTGCTCAAAGCATATGACTGTAGTTAGAAGCAAGTTTATAACCTTTGATGAAAATGAATCTGGAAATGTTACTTTTGGCAATGAAAAAGCAGGGAAAATCAAAGGAAAAGGCTCAGTCAGTCTAGATAATGGTAGAGGAAAGGCCCAAGATGTACTATTTGTGGATGGGCTGAAATCAAATTTGCTGAGTGTCAGTCAAATGTGTGATAAAGGCTGTGAAGTTATTTTTAGAGCACAAGACTTTGAAGTCAGATCAAGAACCACAGGAAAGACTCTGATCAAAGGTGTACAAACAGAGAGTAATGTCTACATAGTGAAAGAAGAGAATGAAGCATGCCACCTTAGCAAACTTGAGGAGTCATGGTTATGGCACAGGAGATTGGGACATCTTAACTTTGACCATATCATCAGATTGAGCAAGAAGAAAGCAGTCAGAGATATGCCAGCAATAAATAAGCCTTCAAATACCATATGTAAATCTTGCCAATTGGGCAAACAGACCTGGACATCCTTTAAGACCAAAGATGAGCTATCAACAAGTAGGCCACTTCAGCTTGTACACATGGACCTGTGTGGACCTTCAAGAACTAAAACACCAAGTGGAGAATCCTACTTCATGCTGATAATATATGATTTCTCTAGAATGACATGGGTTGCATTTCTCAAATATAAATTGGAAGCACTTGATAAATTCAAGATATTCAAGGCATTGGAAGAAAATCAAACAGGATGCAAGCTAAAATGCATCAGATCAGACAGATGAGGTGAATTCATAGACTATGATTTTGCAGATCTATGCGATGAACATGGGATAAAACAATAGTTTACTATTGTAGGGACACCTCAATAGAATGGAGTGGCAGAGAGACAAAACAGGGCTGTACAACTTATTTCTAGAGCCATGATGCAAGAAAGTAATATTCCCCAAACCTTCTAGGCAGAAGCAGTACACAGAGATGTGCATATTCTTAACAAAGCTCATTTAAGACCAAACAGTGACAATACTCCTTATGAGCTATGGCATGGTAAACCAACATCAATCAAGCACTTTAGAGTCTTTGGAAGCAAGTGTTACATAAAGAATAATGATGAAAATCTGGGGAAGTTTGAAGCAAGAGCTGATGAAGGAATATTTTTAGGATATGCATCCAAGAGTAAAGGTTACAGGTGCTACAACAAAACACTTCGAAAAATTGTGGAAAGCATTGATGTAAGATTTGATGAAGAACTACCAAACAAAACAAGAAGTACAGGTTGTAGCAATCCTCCAGAAGATCATGAAGAAGAGAACCAAGATGATGATGAAATAAGTAAGACAATAGAAGATACTGAACTGAACTCAAAAGACCCCTCAAGATACACTAAAAATAACCATCCAGAAGATGAAATAATTGGGGACAAGAGTGTAGAAGCCCAGACAAGAAGACATCTAACTGAACAGACAGAAGAGGTATACCTAGCTATGTTATCACAAATAGAGCCAAAGAAGTTTGAAGAAGCCAGTAAGGACAAGTATTGGGTGAATGCCATGAATGAAGAATTGGACCAAATTGAGAAGAACAATACCTGGGAATTAGTTCCAAGACCCACTGAGAAAAATGTCATAGGCTCAAAATGGGTATTCAAGAATAAAATGAATGAACAAGGATAGGTAATCAGGAATAAAGCCAGACTTGTATGCAAGGGATATTCACAAATTGAAGGTCTTGATTATGATGAAACATTTTCCCCTATAGCCAGAATGGAAGCTATCAAAATGTTTTTGGCCTTTGCATGCTACCATGACTTCAAGGTATATGGGAATGGATGTGAAATCTGCCTTCTTGAATGGAGATCTAGAAGAAGAAGTCTACATCGAAAAACCTGAAGGATTCTCATTAACAGATAAAGAAGACTATGTGTGCAGACTAAAGAAGGTTCTATATGGGCTGAAACAAGCTCCTCGTGCTTGGTATTCAAGGTTGGACAAGTACTTGCAAAAACAAGGCTTTAAGAGAGGAGGAGTAGACAACAATCTATACATAAAGGCCAATGAAAATGAACTCCTGATTGTTGTAGTATATGTTGATGACATCATGTTTGGAAGCAACAAAGATGAGTTAGCAAAAGGATTTGCTGAAGAAATGAAATCAGAGTTTGAGATGTCTATGATTGGGGAGCTCACCTTCTACTTAAAACTTCAAATTTAGCAAAAGAACATAGGTACGTTCATCTCACAAGAAAAATACTTAAAGGAGATTTTGAAAAAGTTCAAAATGGAAGACTGCAAACTTGTTTCAACTCTCATGGTCACTAGATGCAAGATATGTGCTGATGATGGATCTGCAGATACAGATCAAAGACATTACAGATCCATGATAGGAAGCCTGCTATACCTGACAGCTTCTAGACCAGACATTATGTTGGCAGTAGGACTTGTGGCTAGATATCAAGCAACACCAAAACAAAATCACCTTATAGCAGTCAAAAGAATATTCAGATATCTACAAGGAACTGCACAGTATGGGCTATGGTATCCAAAAGGCAAGAGCTTCACTTTGACAGCATATACAAATGCAGATTGGGCTAGCTGTGTGGATGACAGAAAAAGCACAAGTGGAGGTGCATTCTATTTGGGAAAGAGCCTGGTGGCATGGATAAGCAAGAAACAAACATCTATCTCTCTATCTACAACATAAGCAGAATACATAGCAGCAGCAACATGTTGCACACAAGTCACGTGGACGAAACAAACCCTCCAAGACATGAAGGTAAGAATTGCTGAACCTATCTCTATCAAATGTGATAATACAAGTGCAATAAGTATATAAAAAAATCCTATACTTCATTAAAAAAATAAACACATCCCAATAAAATACCATTTTCTAAGAGAACAAGTAGCACATAAGGTAGTGAAGTTGGAATATGTGCCAACAAAAGAACAAACAACAGATATATTCACAAAAACTCTTGCTAGAGAACCATTCAAATATCTGAGAGAAAAACTATGGGTAGTGTTTGCAGATGCTACTCTTTGACAGAAAAAGAAAGCATCATTCCAGGCGGAGAATAGAAAAGAAGACATCATTCCAGGGGGAGATCAGTCAACAAAGAGAGTCACAAAAGAACCAGAGCAACTAAGCAGGGCATGAAACAGGTCCTCAAGATCAGAGTAACATGGACGAGATTTAAGAGCACACTGGGAAATGGGAAACCCTTTGCCATTGATGTCAAAGGGGGAGGAAAAGCAAGTAACAGAAGAAAGGGTCCTAAAAGGAAAGTAGAGGAAGCGTATTTCCATCAATGCCAAAGGGGGAGACTATTGGAAATGTTGTCATTGATGGAAAAGGAGATGGCAAAGGAGACAACATAGAAGCAGAGAGATAGCAAAAGAAGACTGTTGAAAGGAAAAGAGAGCAAAAGAGGTAGAGTAGTAGAAGAGGGGCAACAGAGATCTGAAGAGGATGTAGAGGGTTGAGCAACTGCAAAGCAGCGCCATTTGAAGCAGCCCAGGCTGCAGAAGATGTAGAGAATACAGAGAAACTGTAGAGAGGGTCGAGCAACAGAGAAAGGTTGCAGAGAGTATAGTGAAGCGGTCATGCACAGAGACAAAGAATATAATGGAAGGGTTTATATGCGATGGGGAGAGGCGGAAGCTACAAAGAAAGGTATCTGAGGCAGAGCCGCTCACAAATCCACTGTGAAATGAAAATAGAAGATGTGGAACCATGCAGAACGAGCGGAACCGAAAGGAAAAAGGAATAAATTGATAAATATACACTCTAGTTATAATGCAGGGTTAATACAAAAACTGCGCATGTAAATGAAATATGGAGGACAAATAAACTTTGAAGTGGAATCATTAGAACTGGAACCCCGAGTCAAGAGTGGAACCTTGAATAAATAGTAAATCCGGAGTTGAAGAAACCAGCGGGTTCACGCAGTTCATGAGTGGTAAGCACAATTCACCTTTTTGAACGCAATATAAGCCTCTGTTTGACGCGTGTCCTAAGGTGGTTTTCCAAAACCATTTCCATCTCGTAATTTTTGAGAATTATGTTCTGTGCATCTAATTTGCGTGATATTGCACGTCATCTGTCGGATGTGCGCCCAAAGTTCAGTTGGAGCGCGAGAGTAGATTGACCGTCCGATCAGAAGAGAAGTTGCGGGGAAGAGAACCAAGGTAAGTTGGCCAGTGGGCCCGAGAAAGTCATTTTAACATGTGCTGAAATCAAACTTTAAAATACTTTGGTTGCATGAGTTCATATGTATCAGTATTGGTTGAAGGATGGACGGCGGATATGAGTCATTTGATTACATGGTGGGGCCTTTGCTAATCGCATCGGAGGAAATCAAATAACCAAAGCTGAAGAGTAAAACGAAAGTAAGCGGCAAGTATATATATGTATATGAAACATTATATATGTATATTTATATCTTTGAACAGTAATCCATCGCATCAGAATAAAAGGAGAAGTGGCACAATACCATTGAAAGTTCCGATTGCGATCATCGCAACAGAACCATTGCAAAGGAAGCAATCGCATCGGAGCAAGGAAGCATAGCGGAACAGGTTAATGAAGTTTGTGATTGCGATCAATCGCAATTGGAAATCTCTGGAGGAGACTCAGAGCATCAGAGCATAAAACAAAGTTTGGATGGTGGTCCCGAAAGGGTAGTTTATATGTTAAAAATGCCTTTATTATTACGCTGAGAGTTAATTTACGTTGTATTTAAAAGGTATTTAAATATATGCAGGAGTTACGCAACAGTAGTGAACAACAGAGCATAAAGAGAGGAAAAAGACAGAGACAACTGTAGAAAAGACAACACGCAGTGATCCAAAAGGTTGAATGGGTTGAGTTGGAATTCACATTGTAACTAAATGTAAATGTTTTAATTGGTTTATATTGTTTGTGATGCACTGGCAAGTCTCCTTAGGAAACAAAACTCCACTGTAAAACTGAAAGTTGTACAAATTGCTGTAGTTTTCTAAATGAGCTGGATAAAGAAGTGAGGAGGCAGAAGGCGAAGAGTCAGGGCTATTCACTTTGAATTCCCTATGGAATACGAACAATTATGAGGAAAACTGTATGAAGGATATCACATTGATATGCAGATAGAGGTTAGAGAATGTAGAGTATGAAGAATTGAGGCAGAGAAGATAAGAAGAAGGAGGAGCAGAAAGAGATGCTATAAGACAGATTTGAAGACTGAAGGACAACACAAAATAAGGTACAAAACAAAGCTGATATCCAAGGTAAATCAACAAATGTTTTCTTTTGATAGAATAAGGAAGTTGGAGCTTCCCTATCAAGTTGTAGCTTGATAGATGTCAGTTGTAGCTGACTGAGGTTGGAGCCTTCTGTAGGTTGGTGCATGCAGAAAATTGATGGGAGTTGGAGCTTCCTTGCAAGTTGTAGCTTGCAGAATTGAGGTTGGAGCCTCCTGTGGGTTGGTGCCTACAGAAAATCAGTGGTGAGAGGGAGTTGGAGCTTTCCTTTGCATCAAAACAATAATAAGATGTGGTTTTCTCCATTTATGGGTTTCCACTTATATCTACTGTCTCTGTGTGTGATGCCTATGTGTTGATATGCTCTATCCAATCTGCTTAATACTTGCTGCTCTCATAACAATTTTGGTGTCACTTTATCTTAATACTTGCTGCTCACATATTAAGAATGTTCACATATAAAGTTGATTATGAAATTAAGTTGTAAATAAGCTTGATGAAAATTTTTAAAAGCTCATGAATGTGTTAAAGTGATTCAACCCCCCCCCTCTCAGTTTAACTAAGGGTTCAATAGTATTGAGTTGATTTTTTAGGCTTTGGAACTGAGAAGAGTGGATTTGGAAAAAATATGAATAGAGGATGTCTTGGCTTCTCCTTCAGTATAAGAATTAGAATCTAAAGTTGTCTCTTGAGGGGATGGAGTTAATTCAGCCTTATTTTGCTGAGAAAGGAAATCATGGAAGCTAACAGTAAGACCTTTAGGTATAATCTCTTCAAGTGGATGAGAGGAAGATGACCCAACATCTGGATTTGGAGAAAAATGAAAATACTCTTGTTGAGGGGTGATAAGAGACTGGTATTCAGGATGATTCTAAACAAAATTTAAAATATTCTTGAAGTCTTCTTCAGTCAAAATATCTTTATCAAGGAAAGGTGCAATAACAATTACTTGTTCTAATTCCCCTTCAGTCAACACAAATTATTTTGACTTCTTTTCAACACTTAGAAATTCAGTTTCTTCCTCTTTGACTAGAACAATACTTATTTCAGATTTAATAGGTGATGAGTAAGAAAAATTTCAGTTGAGCCTAGGTTAACAATATCCACTTTATTTTCTAGAGGAGTAGCTTCAACTTGAGATTTTTCAATAGAATCTTTTGAAACTAAAATATCTTTAGATTCCAAAGTAGATAGAGGTACCATTTGCTTTGAAACATACTTTTTGTGTACCTTCTTCACTCACTGAGATGTGGCTTCAACTGATCTTTGTTTTCCTTTAGCATCTTTGATGATTTTCTTTGGGTCAAAAACTGGAGTCACAGTTGGAGATCTCTGATTCCTCCTTGTAGAAGGAGGTCTTTAAACCCCTCTTCCTCTTTGTGGAGTCGCCAGCTGAAAAAATTTGTATTTTTCTTCAGGTCTCCAATTCTTGTTCACTATCAAGAACTGATTATTAGCAATTTATAACAATGGACTTGGGAGAATACTTCATTACAAGGCCTTCATCTCCCGACAGACGCACCAAAAGATGTTGGTGCTAGAATCAACACTTAGATTGCAGCAAGCGCTTGACCAGACACATCTTAAACTCTAAGGAAATTTTAATTTTTTTTATGGGATTGGAAGATGGTATAAACTCTGATTCACTGAAGAGATATTTCGATCAGATCCACAGTTCTACTAAAGAGGGTATTGTACCCTGATGTGGTAGCAAGGTGCAAGTTTGTAGTCTATGAGGAGAGGAAATTGTGAGATGAGAGAAGAATTAGTAGGTCTCTAAAATAGAAATCGAGTGCATTTAGTAGAAATTAACAAAAGTAGCAGTTTGAGAATATTCCATTGAGAGAAAGCTATTTCTAGTATGAAAAAATTCTCAGTGAAATATAATGAAGAATACCTATCATGAGTGATGCTCTTCCACTGTTATGACATATATTTTATTAGGAATGCTCACTGTCTGAGACTAAAAAGAATTGATAAAACACATAACATGCTTAAGAGAATGATAAAAATAAATAATAGTATGATGATTTGCAAACTCAAACTTGAAGAAAGGAGATATGAAAACACAAGTAAAGTAGACAATACACACAAAAAACTGGCAATAAGTCCTTAGTAGTATCATCCAATTTCATTCACAAAAAATATTACAAATCATATAAGTCAAAATTCTATAACCACCAACCAACCTTGACTTCATATCAGTTTGGCATATATATACAAAATATGATACTGTCATCTTCCACATAAAAAGGTAAATCTGTTTCAAAAGCCATTACAACCTCGTGCAAGAGGTGAGGCTTATCCCTTAATCTTAATGAAAAAGTTCTACATTAAAAACAAGATAAACATCATGAAGGCATCATGAAGGATGTCACTTTGAAATGGTTGTGTGAGATGACAGCCTATTCGAAGACCACTCTTCTATTTTAGCACAACCAATCTTCATCAAAAAATGTAAAAACAACGAGAATGACATGTGGCTATCTCTTATTAAATGTGCAAAACAGAAACATGATATTTCGGAGAAGGCTGGATATAAGACACCTGGCAGCATCCATTGCAACTGAATAAACTATCTACTTCATATTTTTAATGTCACCATAATGATTCAAAAAAAAGTAGCCCATTTCCATCACATGCTGATATTTCAAAATAATTGCTACTTTCGCAGAAAAGGTAGCAATAACTGGAAAACATGGAACATTTACCCAATTTTTTTTCTCCAAGTTAGCCCTGTTCTTCATTCATCAAAGGTCCATAATAGAAGAAAATATTCTTATGGCTTCTTCTTTAGTTACCCTTTTATTAGACCTCTTTTTTTGTGCTTAGCTCTTTGACTGAGCTTTCTTCTTCTTTTCTAGCATCGAGTCATTCCACTAAGCTTCATACTTCCACCTTATCATTACATGTCAGATTTATCATGCCATGCTTTCTTCCTTGTATAAATATTAATGTAGCAGAAAACTACACTTTAACATGCATTACATACAAAACTGTGGTTCTTGGCCCGACAACCTTGCGACCAATCGGAAGAAACCACACATCCCAACTTTCATTTTTATCGCAAATCGATCACCCTCAAGTTTAACTCTATAGTGATAACGACTAAATCATAAACTATGCGATGTGTGATATGTGCTGTTGCGCTACGCCGACATGTGCCCCTTCTCCTGATCACATCACAAATCAATGAACATACCCTGCGATTGTGTTAACGGTATACTTTAAAAATTGCGATTTGCAAAATCACTCCATTTGCACTTTAATATCCACTTTTTGATCTACACCCAGATCTGACGACCTTCCTTACTTTCCCCTTAGTCACATCGCATCGTAAATCAATTAACATACCACGCGATTACATTAATGGTAAGCTTTAAAAACTGCGATTTGCGACATCGCTCCATTTGCGCTTTAATCTCAGCCGTCGGTTTCTTCCCTTTCAGATCTATGATTGGATCATGGCCATCCACTCATCCTGCATGCGGTTTTTCTCCAGATCTCCCACTCCGTTGGTTAATTTGTTTTACTGTTCACGAAGTCTTAATTTTCATGCTTTGAAAACTGATTACCTGTTTACCGGTAGCCTCTTTTTTGAGATAACCAAAATCTCAGTAAAATAGTTGATCTTTTCACTGTGTGGAACATATGACTTTCATTTCTGAGAAACAGCCGCCTTTTACTGCATTAATGTTTTGACAATGAATTTGCAACAAAGGTAGCTATTATTCCAGTCCGGATTGCTGCAATTTTATTACCAAAACAACGAATAACCTTCAACACTAATCATAAGTAAAAATAGAGATTTTAACCTATTTTAGGACTCTAAAACACTATGACACCTATTCACTTAAAAATACCTTGATGTTGGGACTCTTTTTAACTTTTATTGGAAATTAAACAAGCTTTGGACATGGACCAGGACACAATAAAAATTTGAAAATAGTGACACAATGGTGATTACACCATTAACATTTTTAGTGCTAACAATGGTGAAAATGGCTTTCATTCAAAGCATCTAAGAGTTCATCATCCATAAAATATTCATCACCATAAGCACTTTCTAGCTCTGGAATAAAATTCTCAAAGCTATCACAACAATCCTCAATCAAAAGAAAAGAAAGATAGGCTTCTCTATATTTCTCAAAAAATACTGAGTGAAAATCCTTGAGAGAATAAATACAATCAAGAGACAATATTTCATACCAAAACCATGCTTTTTCTTCTAATGTGATCATGAACATCTTCATTAAAAAAGCTTCATGAAAATTAATATTTAGCTTACGCACATGCATATGAAATATTATTAAATGAAGTATAACATAGTTACCTTTTCCATCTTTGAATTTTGGCAAGTATGTTTTCCAATCTACCCAAGGCATAGGATTTGGAAAGCCAGGGATATGAGACCGATTCATAGGATCATACCTAGCATTCCTCCTTGTAGTTGAATCCATCTTGAAAACAATGAAGTCACCAAAAATTTCTTCAAGCTACTAGTTTTTGAACAATGAAATCTCCATGAAAACTATGAACCTTTCGATTATTTGACACTAGAGTCACCAAGTGAAAGATGCACAACCCTGCTTGTGCCTGACCATTTTTCACCATAAGCAATCAGAGCTAATATTTGTCATTATTTCCGGGGAAATATTTAACCTTCGGTCCCTGGAAACGACGCCAAGAATGTTATCACTCCCCCCAAATTCCCAAGGCTGAGAGTGGGATTGAAGGAAGGTAACCACAGATTAGGATTTAGGTCAAGTAACTAGCCCTACCAAGACTAGAGAGGGATCTTTCAAAGTCAATTTGCATTCAATGAAATAGGAAAACATATCATTCAACATGATAAGATAAAAATACAGAGAAAGAACAAATTATCCAAGGCATACCACAAGATTCTCAACACAAATTTTGCAACATTGTCTTTGATTTCATTCCAAAAGGCTTGTACAATAGCTCCATTGCAAAAAAAAACTATCCGACCCAAGAAAGACTAAAGTGGGTGTAATTATATAAAATATTAACAATGACACCTCATAGGGTCGAAATCCCATCCAAAATGCATCATAATTACACAAGATGAGTCACTTCCTAGAGTTTAGGGAGGTTAGAAACCATTCCCTCAAAATTAGCTAAAGACTAGGAGTGTGTGTCCCCCACAATAAATTACATGTTTCCTCATGATAAGAAGAAAAAAATAACCAATTACTCCAAGGCCAGCTCAAAGGACAAAAAAACCTCGAAAATCTGACTTTTTCTAGGCTTGAAAAGTGTCCCGAGGAATCCTATGCAGATGCGTAACACCTTTTTATAGATGTGTAACACTTTTTTTCAACTAATTTCGAGGGACTTTTAGGACTCCAACTACAAATATGAAAGCTAGGTCAACTAGCCCTGTGTGTCTAGTTTCCATAACATCTTGAATTTTTAAAAATGACCCATGTGAAGGCCTCCAAAATTTTATTCTCCCAAGGTTACTCCAGATGTGTAGCAGCTGGTCAAAAATACCAGCAGAAGCATAGAAAACTACAGTTTTTTTTTTTCTTCTTCTAAACTAGAGCTTGTCATGCAAAAAGGGTTCTTGATATGTGACGTACTCATCGAAATTCATCCAACCATGTAAGCCAGTCATCATTTAGGTTCCCTAGGAAAAATCATGTCACCTTGGTGCTACGCATCTGTAGAGACCAAATTTCCAAAATTGCCAAAAATCCAGAATTTTCCAAAAACATTTCTAGAAACTAGGGCTTAAATATGGATCAATATATCTCAAACCATAACTTTTTTTGAAAAACCTAGATTTTTTTTTTTTTTTGGGGCATGGTATTAACACAAACTTCCTCCTGTTTTCCAAAACAAATTCCCATTTTCTTCGAATCCAAGTTTGAATTTGATCGCTCAACATTTGCGGAAGCGTAGCGCACTCTGAGCAGAAGCGTAGCGCCTAATTTGAGAGGGAGTTTGGAGGCCTTCCTAGAGGCTTTTTGGGATGAAAGTGGTATGTTTGGAAATATTAGGATTTTTTCTACAAAATGGAGTCATCAAGCACTGCAATTCCCTTCTCCAAACTTGTGAATAATTGACTAGAAGACAACATGTTCAAAAGTGCGAAAATGACCTGGAGCAACTGTATTTTTAGCATTTATCTCAAATAATAACACCTGTGCATAAACTGAAGGAGATTTTTGTTCTTTGGCCTATGATAGAAAAAAACCTCTTTCACTTTTGTAAAATTCATCTCCATTACTTCAGAAATGGATTTTTTGAGCCAAATTGTCCGTGTGTGCAATGTAAACCCTCGTAAACGACCTTTTGATGAATTGTGAAGAATTGATATCCTTCAAGTTGGATGGCTCAAACCTGGAATGATGAAATCCCTTGCGAAATTTATTTTCACCCTCCATTCTACTTGTGAACACAATCAAACCCTCCTATATGAAATGAGTGGGTAGGTATGAGGAATTTGGGAAAAAAGGGGATATGGATAGGGTAGGTTTAGGGGCTGTAATGGGGTATAAGGAGGTTGAGGAAAATTCCCAATAAATTTTGAGACAATAGGGTAATGTGTTAGTTCAATAATACAGGAGAAATCACTTGAAATGGGTATGGGAAATTGGGTCAAAATATGAAAACACAAATACTTTCCAGTTTTGCTATGAAAGTGTAGTGAGGAGTTAGGGTTTTGATGAAAGATGGGTAAATGGAATTGTGAATGGTAGGGGATGTTGGGTTAGGGTTTGTGAAGGATGATTGAAGGTTTATATGGTGGGAAAAAGGGTCTCCAATGGCCTAAACCAATCAATGAAGGAAAAACCCTAGAATGGGGGAAATTAAAAACCCTAATGATAAAAAGCACTCATATACTTATGAAGTGTCTTGAAGAAAGCTTTGGAATTTCAACTTACTGAGTAGGAGGCCACAGGAGGTTTTCAAAACTGTTTTGAAGCTTGATAAGTTGATTTAGAAGCCAAATTCCAAAATCATAGCACACTTCCAGATGCTTAGCGCAACCTTCCATATGTGTAACACAACCTTATAGATGCGTATCACAACCTTCCAGATGCATAACAAAGGCTTTTTGGAGTAGTTTTCTTGATTTTCTTCCAACCCTTGACAATAATGGATGAATGATGAAGGTAAGAAAGGATATCTACCAAACATGAAAAGACAAAATGAGTTGAATAAGACTTCTTTTTCCTCTTTATAACGTCATGAAATTCCTTTTTTTCTTTTAGTGAAACCAAAAATTTTGAGGACAATTTTTCCTTTTTGGAACAATTTGACAATGAAACAAGTTTCGAAATAATACAAATTATTTTACTTTATTCCCATAACTATGATAACTCACTTTAAAAGTATGATGTGATGAAATGAATCATTTTTCGCCCTTTCTGGTGACATATTTGGACTTTTTAGTGGAAAAACAAGGACATCTAGACAACATACCTAAATGGAGATGGAATGAATGACCTAGGATTCTAAATTACAATGAGTGACATGACCTCTAAGATGATGATGGCCATGGATGGAATGAGGGGAGTATCATTTTAGACCTAGAACATATGCAGTGAGAAAAATTTATTTGAAAACTTGTTTCAAAAGACAAAATTTTGACCTAGGACTACTGAAAAGTAAACTAAAAGAGAATGTTTGATCACTAAACACATTGACAGTAACACGGTCATTTTCTTCATAAAATTTGTTCAAAATATATCCCTAGGGTGCGCTGCATTTTTTGCTGTGATTTCTCTTCCAATGGTGTTTTTCTTCTTTTGAGAGGAAACCTCCCTGATTTTGGGTTGATACATCCTTCATCATCCTCACTAAACATTCCCCACCCTTCCCCTCACTAAAATTCCTTCATTTCACCATTTCCCTTATCAAACCCAGCTTGTTACTGCGCTTCTGGCACAAGTATTTGTTTTGCATTTCCCCCCTTATTTCTCACTCATTTTAAGAAATTTCACTTTCATTGTGTCCCTAACGCCTATACCTACCTCCCATATTTTTTTCAGATTTTTTCCTACTCCCCATCCCCTCCACTCCCTTCCCTCAAGTTGCTGCATTTTTAGCCATGTTTTGCAGTTCAAAGTCCCTTGCCCTCTATTGTTTGAAACTAGTGTTTTCTATTAAAAATGAAACCAAAAACATGGTGCAAACCAGTGAAAGGAGGAGGTATAATGTGTTAGTGTCAATATTTCAGTGATCAAACATACTCTTTCAGTTAATTTGCTAGTATCATAGGTCAAAATTTTTGGTCTTTTCAAACAAGTTTTCAAAATAAATTTTGGTCACTGAAGGAGTCTAGGTTATAAATGAAGCTCCCTTCATCCCATCCATGGTTATCATCACCTCAAAGGTCATCCCATTCATTGTCATTTAGAAGTCTTAGGTCATTCACTGCATCTCATCTAGGTATGTAATCTAGGTGTCATTGTTTTGCCTTTGAAAAGTCCAATTTCTCATCAAACAATGCAAATAATACTTCATTTCACTCATAAGTCTTCTAAGGGGAGCTGGAATACTTAGGAGGAAAAATTAAGACAAGTTGTCTTATTTTAAAATTTGTTTTGATGTCAAAAGATTTCAAAAGGAAAAATTGTCTTATTGTTTTCACTACAGGACAAAAAAGTCACTTCAAGGCTTATAAAAGAAAAAAGAGGCTCATCCAAACTCATTATTCTCTTTTCATGTGTGGTGTTATCACCAAATTGAGTCTTGTTGGGCTGCTGCAATGGTCAACTTGGAGTAACTATCTCAAACTAGCTTTTGACTAAAGACTAGTCTCTTAAGACTGAGAGGGCTCTCCCAATTTATCAAAGGATTTGGAATGAAAAATATACTAGATGGTTAACTCTATGAATGTAACTTGATTGGGATTGATTGCAAGATGAAAATTTAAAGGAATTTCTACCATTGGGCTCATGGAGTCAGTAAGAAGGAATTTAGTGACAAATGAATATACTTGTGGAAGCTGAGGCTTTTACTGTTTCAATGGAGGGATAATACTAACACACATAAATATTCAGTAGCTCAATGTTAAAAGGAAGCCAGATCATATGTGACATGAATTATGAGTAATTAAACCTCAAGATAGTGTAAGTAAGATAAGGAGAGACATAAAACATAAGCTCATTGAAACATTCCAAGAATCTCAGGTGAAGCAGAAACACAGTCTATCTATATTACTGATATAAGAAATTACAATAGTAGCAGTGTCAAGTAACCATCTCCCAACCCCTTATAACTCTAAAACTATCTCATTTATAGAGTGATGAATCATACAAATGATTTTACACCTTGTTATTTTTGAATTCCCACCTTAGAGACCTATTTCAAACATGATTCTATCACTTGGAGACTTCCTAGGGATATTTCTGTTTTATAGAGTTTGAATACAAAAAGGACTCTTCTTTCATTAATAGTTCAACAAATCCATTTAATAACCCTTATAAAATTCAAACAACTAATTTTATGAGTGTACTGGAGTGCTGATGTGTCATTATGCCACATGGATGCTAAGCTGGACCTCCTCCAAGTCGATTTTTTACAATTTTTTCCCAAATCTGGTTAGTGAAAATTCTAAAAAATAGGCTTCAAAGATGAGTGTATAATTTCCAGACCTTGATGGATTTGTAGAAACTGAGAGAGGTTTTTGTAGATGGACCTGTGCTGAAGAAAAATCTCTTTTAGATTTACAAAATCATTTTTCATTTGGTTAGAAATAACACTTGAAGTTGACTGCTAAAACAGTCATGTACATAAATTTCGTAGTTCTCATTTCGTAGCAAACTCCAAAATCCACCTTTTGCGTACCCTTTGACATTTCTGAATATTGGAGGATCTTCCTTGGGGCTAATGAGCAAAATACAATTTTTTTCCCTCCTTAGTTCTCCATAAAACTGAATTTAAAAGTAAAAGAGCATCTTCAGAAATTTCGTAGCGTTTTTTGGCCTTCAAGCCTAGAGCATGCTACTAAACTACCTGATTATGGAGAAAATTCAAAATTCTCCCTTTTTCTTCAAAATTTCACCTGTAGGTCTGAAAATTGATATGATTAAGTATGATCATGCAAAATTTCCTCTTACCCTCTTCAAAAAACATCATTGTCACCTTTAGCAAGTTTATTTATCAATAAAATGACTCTGTTTTTTCTGAAAAATAGGGTTCAGAGATGAGATCTTATATCCCTATACTTGATATCTGTTGCAAAACTAAACGAGGTTTTTGTAGGTAAGTATGTTCTTAAGAAAAACCTCTTTTTTTTTTTTTTAAAACATCTCCAGCTGTCTAGAATCGGCATTTGAAAAACATGTATAAAACAAGAAAATTCTGCATTATGAAAATAAAGCCGAAAGACATCTTTGCTACTAAAAATTTGTAGCACCTTTGAGAAAAGTGAAAGAGGTTAATGTTATTTCATATGTTTTTGAAAATAACCTCTCTTATTTTAGAATTATTCTCTATTTTCCCAGAAACTTCCCTTGAAGTTGACTGCTCAAAAGTAAAAAAACAGAGGAATCCTCAGATTTGCTACGAAATTGTCAGGTAGTTTCGTAGCGAAATCTACCTATTTTGCACTGTATTCGATACGAATATATGTAAAGCTGGAAAGTGGAATATTTTTATGATTTAAAAGAGTCGGAGTGAAAACTAAAGGAAATTAAGTAGACTTGTCTGATATGACAAGGCTTTAGGTGGTTTTAGACTTAGGGTAGACATCACCATATGCAATGTTTTCAAAAATTTCATGAAAATGACTATGAAACAACATGAACCTAGGTGAATGACACTATCCATAAAAAGTTAAAAATTGAGAGTGATAACATGTGGTAGAGCTCCTCTCTTACCTCCATTTGAATCCATAGTGGTAAAGAGTTCAAAAAAAAGGCAAGAAAATACTCCAAAGCATAGTTGTTACGTTTATGCTGATCGTTGTTACGCTTCTTTAGCAGTTGTTACATTTCAGCTGACCTTTGTTACAATTTTTTAGCACTATGTTATGATTTTTTTGGCTAGTGTTACGCTTTTGGAATAGTTTTTACGCTTCGGGGATAATTGTTATGCTTCCAGAATATAGTTGTTATGCTTCTGTAGCAGCTGATACACTTCTCGAAAACAATGTTACGCTTCTACTGGGGGTATGTTATGCTTCTGGAAAGTGTTCATTTTTGGGTTTTTTGGCTCCCAAACCACTCAAACAATTTCAAGGCTGTTTGGAATTAGTTTTTAAAGCTATTACAACATTTAATCAACTTCTTATACTCTCCTGCGGTCAATTTATCAAGCTCATTGTTAATTGTTATGCTCACTTCATTCTCCATTATATTTCCACTTCTTCACATCATTGAAAGATTCCAATGAACCAAACCATATCCCTCTCATCTAAAAATATCCTACACCTCCCACATACATCATACTTCCATCCCCCCCCATCCATACCCTTCCTAAGAACCATTTTCATCAAACCCTAATTTCTAGCTAGTTTTCAAGTGTTAAACTGGGAAATTCCTGTGTTTCCCTCATTTTACCACCTTCATCACATCCATTTCACCTGATTTCACTCGTAAAATGGAGCCAATATGCAAGCGTATCTCTTGAATTTTTTGGTAGAATTTTCCTTGGCTTTAAAACACTTCATCTGACCCTCTAAGTCTACCCCATCCCTATACTTTGTTTTTCCAAATTACACTATACATATCTATTCCATTTACACACTAGGGTTTCATCTTTTTACTAATAGACAAGATGGAGAGTGAGAAGAAAAACCTCAAGGGAGGGCACCACATTAGATTAGAACCCTGCACCATGCAAGAAATAAATGTTTCACCCTTGGCCAAAAGATGTTTTGAGAGGATTGGATGTTTGAGGTTTTGTGAGAAGATTATGGAGGGAGGATATCATCTTCAACTTACAAGATTATTTTACTCTAATCTCAATCCAGGAAAGGTTGTCATTGCAAGTGTGTAGTTGAAACTATCAGCATATGTGATTTCCTCAGCAACAAGTATTCCTAGTCACGGAAAAAATTGGTTCAAGGGCATGGACTTAGACCTTGAAGATTACAAACAATTTCTCAAACCTCATGTTAGAGAGAAACTAGAGTACCTCTTCCCTTTCAGACACACCCTTAACAAATATGCTCCTTTGATGATGTTAATAATGAGGTATTTCACATGTGAAGGGAGATTTTCCAGGTTGTGTAGGTACCATATTAGGTTGTTGATGCATTTCACCTCTACCAAATCACTTGACTTGCCACATTACTTGTACAGAAGTTTGATTAAAATGACTGAGAAGGTTTAGAGAAGAAAACAAGATCATTACCCAAGTATTTTTCACCATGGTTTGGTGAAAATCCTTGTGTTGCATCACCTTTCATCCATCAACATGGCTTGAGAAACCTTCATGGAGAGAGTAGTAGCAGCGCCCACCACTAGCCCTCCTATCATGCATAGCATACCATCACCATCAATGTCAGCATAGCCAATGGAGGTTGGCTCTTCCAGCATGAAAACTCACATTTCAAAGGCTCCTAGGGTTTTTGAGTTCACTCATACCTATAAGAAGGGAAAGAGATAGGTATTTGCTCCCAAATCTAACAAAAGTGTACTTACACTTATCTTGCTGAACAAAGTGAAATAGAGGAGCATCCTCTCATGCATCAAGATGAAAAAAATTTGCACCAACATTGTGAACCAGTGCCTTTTGAGGTTGAGGTAGCAACAAATTGAGATCAAATAAGATGAGAATATCATTAGTTAGAAGGACGAGAAAATAGGAGAGTTGAGGGAGATCTTCTCCATTGCTAATTCTAAAATCACTTTCATACAACAAGAGAATTTCCAATTGAAGGTGAAGCAACTGATACAAATGAAACCTAAGCCAAACCTAGAGGCAGATAAAGGTAAACGTAAGAAGATCATAGATGTTGATAAGATTCAGGACATGGAGACTGAGACACAACCAAGAAGGCCAAAGACAATAGGCCTCAAAAGGGCGTTGGAGCTAGAAAGACAGTCAGCTCATCCACCTGAAGATTTGACCTTTGATAAGCTAATAGCTATGAATATCAATCAAGAAAAATAAATCTGGTTGGTAAGGGAAAATGAACATTTGGAGAATCTCTTGAAGAGAGCTAACAGAGACAACAACCTCCAAAGACACATGGAAAATCACTATTGCACCAGGAACATAATTTCACAAATAAGGCTTAAACAGTTGAAGAAAAGGATAAAAGAAACTCAAATGAAGCCTAAAGAGAAGGATAGCTTAGATTTGCTGGTTGAAGCTTCCTTGGATGTTTATCTCGTCACTCACAGGTGCTACAAAACCAATTTTGAGAATATTTGAAGAATTTTGGTATTTTTTGTGATTTTTGCATAAATCTCGAAATTCCCTCCTCACTAAAGCGTAACAAGATTTCATTACACTTGTTTTAGGGGAATCCAAATGATGATTTTCTTATATGTTTGGATTCATTTTGACGAGTACATCATAGATCATGAACCCTTTTTTCATGAAAATCATTAATTTTGCAGAGAAGGCCAAAAAATCATTCATTTTCTATGCTTCTGCCACTTTTGGGAGGCCTTCCCATAGGTCATTTTGAAAAATTCAAGATGTTATTAAAACTAGACACACATGGCTAGTTGAAATATCTTTAAGAATTGGATTTGGACTCCTGAAAGTGCCTCAAAAATGGTTGCAAAATTTTGTTACGCTTATGTAAAATTCTATTACACTTTTATCAGAAAGTGTTACACATCTGCATAGGATTCCTCAGGACACTTGTCAAGCTCAGAAAATGTATGAATTTAGAGGTTTTGATGTCCTATGAGTTGGAATTATAGTAATTGAGTTTTTTTTTGCCTCTTATCATGAGGGAACATGTAATTTAATGTGGGTAGCACACACTCCTAGTTCATAGCTAAATTTCAGGGAATGGTTTCTAATATCCCTAGAATCTTGGAAGTGACTCATCTCATGTATTTATGATTCATTTTGGATCACATTTCGACCCTATGAGGTGTAATGGTTCATATTTTATATAAGTAGACCCTCTTTAGTATTTTGTTGGGTTGGATAGTCTTATTTTGCAGTGGATCTATTGTACAACGTTTTTGGAATGAAATCAAAGATAGTCTTGCAGAATTTGTGTTGAGAATCTTGTGGTATGCATTGGAGAACTTTTTATTTATTTTATGTTTATCTATTCATGTTGAATGATATATTTTCCTCTTTCATATACATTCTTCCATGAATTTATCTTGCAAGTTTTTTTTTTTTTTTTACAATTGGTTCACGAATTCATGTGCTAGCACACATGAACCTAGTTACATCCATGGTATGAAAATATTGATAGACCCTCCTGAAGGGATCTAAATCGTCAGCCTTACATGTAATGCTAACATCAAACATCGAGAGGTCGTAATGGCTGTTGAAAAAGTGTATGATAAGACTCGTGCAATTGGTCAACATAAGCTATACCTGATTTATAAGCAAAAATCATGTCTATTGATGATTTGTTTTATACAAGGTTTACATGATATATATATATATATATATATATATATATATATATATATATATATATATATATATATATGTTATATAATTAATAAGTCACTGAAATTTTCCCATTAAATTTCTATACTTGTCTATACTCAATTACCAATTAAGCATGATTTTGAGCTACCTATATAACATCACACATTCTCTGTAAATTGACCTTGTAATTCAAACCTAAAAACCCTAGACCTAGCCTTCTCACTGCCATTCCTATCTAGCAATTAAAAAATCAAACAAAAATCCTATTTAGTGAGCTTACATACCTAGCCTAATATCAATAGAGATTCATTCAATCTATTGACTGAAAAGTGACAACGATAGAGCCCTCTCTGGTCCTGGAAGGGCTAGCTATCTGACCTAAAACCTGGTTTGTGGTTACCTTCCTTCAAACCCACTCTCAACCTTGTGAAATTGGGGGGAGTGATAACATAAGGGAGGAGAGATCTCTATATATAGGCCAACTCATATGCAAGATTTCATTGCATCAGAGTTTATCAGAGGATCATTTGAGCAGATAGGCTTCCTAGGGTTTTGTCTAAAGGTGCAAGAAGTAGGCTATCATCATGATTTAACAAGCCTCTTTGCCATCAATTTCAAGAAGGATCAGACAACTATAGCAAGGATCAATTTTCTAGTGTCAGAAGAGGTCATAGCTTTAGAAACTACTATCCCTAATCAAGGTGAAATTTGGTTCAAGGGAATGGATTTAGACCTATAGAACTACAAGATGTTATTGAAACCATAATACAAGGAGTCTCCTTCTCATGTTTTTGCTAGAAGGCAATTTTTGGACAAGTACATCCCTTTGATGAAAATTATCATGAAGTGTTTCACTTGTGAGGGAAGGTTTAGTAGGCTATATTGGTATCATGTCAGACTATTGATGCATTTTACTTCCAAGAATCCACTAAACCCACCTAACTATATGTTTAGAAGTTTGGTGAAGATGACAGAGAAGGTGCAGTTTAAAAGAAGAGATCATAAAGCAAGCCTCTTTCATCATGCTTTATTCAAGGCAATAGTCCTTCACCAGCTGACACAGATTAACATGTCATGGTAAGCTTTCTGGGAGGCATATACTCTATTACCTGTCTCCAACTAGTCAAAGTGTCAAAGCTCTCCTTCATCCTCATCCAAACCATAGGGAGTTGAAACATAAAGCATGCCATCAACGGAAAAAACTCAGACTAGAGCAAAGATTTCAAGGACATATAAGAAAGGTAAGAAGTTGGTTTATGTTCCTAAAGCAGAAAGGAGATGCCTAGGTCTAGGCCTAAAACTAGATCTCAAGCAAAAATGATACCTAAGGAGGTTGGTAGTGAAGAGGTAGTTCAGTTGGAAACCATGAGAGAGGAATCACCTATGAGCTTACGTGATTCACCATTGCATAATGAAGAAAAGGTACCTCCAGAAGTTGAGATGGCTGACCTGGGAGAACAACATGGAGATAAGGCAGCATAATATATCATGAAGGAGAAGGAGGCACATATTAAAGAGTTGAAGGATGATCTATCCAAAGCCAATTTCATGGTGGCTTTCTTGTAGCAAGAGAATAAAAAATTGAAACTAAGCCTGATGCAACAGAGAAAGCCACAAGAAGACCCTCTAGTAACAAGTAAAATAAGTGTTTTGGTAACAAAAGACAAAGGTAAGGCCATTATTGATGTTGAGAAGCTGGAAGAGAAAAAATTTCAAACATAGCCTAGGAGACCTAAGACAAAAGTAATGTCTAGGAAGGAACATAATTGAGAAGATCCATCTCCTCCTCAAGCTCAAGACACCATAGTTGTTGCTCAAGCTCAAGATACTATATTTGAATCCATAAGTGCTGAGATTGAGAAAAAAAAGGAGTATTGACTTCAAAGAGTGAATTTACACTTGGATAACCTACTGAAAAAAGAAAACAGGGATACCACCATGCAAATAAATATGGCAAGGCACTATTATGCTAGGAACATGATTTGCAAGGTTAGGGTGAAAAACATGAAGAAGAAACTCAAAAGAACCCAAAGGAAACTCAAAATTAAGAAAATACTAGACCAATTTGATGATGCATCATTGGTGGTATGATGGAAAAACACAAATCAAACGAGAGGAGACAAAATTTTGAAATTTTGAAGTTTTTGTGCACAAAGGAGAAAAACATCCTATAGAAACACAACAACTAGTTGTTGCACTTTTTATCAGAAGGTCCAAATCCAAAAATTCAAGAATGGTTAGATATATAATGAATTGAGGATGTCATAAAAACACTTTTGGATGCTTGTAAAGTTATACTTTTGAATAAAATGATCAAACAATACCTTTTTTACACCTTTTTGCCACTTTTTTCATAAATTTGTTGTGTTTCTGGAAACTTGCTCTTAAAATCAATTTTGAGGGGGATAAAATGATGATTTTGGATGACTTAAAGGTCCTAGGGTATATGAGAAATCCTAATGTTTCTTCAAAAACCTTCATCATCATTTATAACCTCTTCTAAGTCAGCTAAAAATCAAGCCAAAGTTGTTGCGGTTTTGCTAAAAACAATTGTTGTGTTTCTTAGAAAGTTTGTGGTGTTTCTGTGTTTGAAGGTTTTTCACTACACGTGGAGGTCAAAGGTCAAACTTGGTAAATTTAATAGTTAACTCATGAGTTATTTGATGATTAGTAGGCTTATTAATGGTTATCTTTATAAATAATCTTATGATTAATGCCTTGAGAGATAAGTTCAATTAGTTAGCTAAAAAAGGGGAAAGTTGTTTCTAACCTCCCTAGGATTAAGAAATGAGTCATTAGGTTCATTAAATTGTTGCTATGAATGAGGATTCGACCCCTTAGAGGTGGAATCTTGTTTTTTTTATATATGTTCTCATAATCAAGTCGAAGAAAAGGTTGGATATTTGAAGCTCACACTTTTTTGGAACTGGTGTACTTGAATCTTTACAGAAATAATATACAGGCATTTGCAGCTATTTTTATGGGATTCTTGTGCTGTGGTTAGTGAAAATGTTTTTCTCCATTTTTCCTTATGCATATGTGATTAAGTTGTTCTAGCAGCCATTTATGTTCTTCTTGTGTTAATATCATAAGTTTTAAACATGATGCATTGCCTCATATGCTTTGTTTTGTCTATGATATTCATATAAGTGTTTATTCTTATAAACAAATGAATTTATACATGTATGCTCATTTTACTCCTTCTACATTATTTCCTCCTCACCATGCTACAATGAAAAATTCAATTTGTGTCACTAGTTACATGTATCTTGCCTCATTCTATTACTGCAGTTGATTCTTTGGAACACCTTGCCTAGTTCCTAATCTGGTGCTTCTTATCCAGTAAATCTTAAGTCAAAAACCCTACTGAGATGATAACTAGCCTAAACCCTAATATTATCCAGTCACTGCAATTGGCTGTGAATTTGATTTTGAGAGAGGCCTCTCTGATTTGGTAAGGCTAGATACCAAGTCAAAATTTGGTATCTGGTTACTTCTTTGGTTTCATTTCTCAGCCTTGGCCCAACAAAGGAGCCCTAACATAATGTAAAGATATTTATCGCGATGATACATATTCAATATCACATTGTTATTTAAAACTTTGATTTTGTTTAGAAATATGAGGAAGATTCAAAATCTGATCTTCTTCATCTATTTGTGAAGTAGAAAATATTGGTAATATATGAAAGTTTTCAGTATAAAAATCTATCCATTCTTCATTTTCTACTTCTATTATTGTTTTTGTTGGAGGATATATTTTGAATTTATTTGTCGAACTTCCATTAGAGATAAACTTATCACCGTATCTACAACTAATAAAAGTATTCATTGTAGCTAACCATGGTCTACCTAGGATCAATGGATGTCCTCCTAGATTATTCTTGGGTGTTAAGATCATAAATTAAATGGGATATTCCGAAGAATTTGAGGATAAAAACACATATTTTAGCACACTATCAGGTTTGATAACAGATTTATCTGCTAGTTGCAACAGTGTTTGTGTATATTGAAGATTAGGGAGTTTTAATTGATCGATATTTTTTTTACTCGTGATATTGATAGATACCCCTAAATAAATAAATTTGTTCATAATTTCAACACCATTAATGTGTTTTTTCACAATGGGACTACCTAGATCCAAATATTTCTGAATTATTGTCTTTCCCATCATGATATCTACAATTTTTCTAACTAACTTAATTATTTTAACTTATTTTCTTCTTCTTCCCAATTTATTAATACTTAACTCCCTGTTCGTCTTTGAAAATTTAGGTATTTCTTTGATACCTTGTAACAAATGAATTTTTATACAAACATTCTTGAGTTCATCTATCATATCATAACCAGGAAACACAATTTTTTTTTCTACCCCTTTATCGATTTTCAACCTTTCAGGAACATGTGGTTCTTGAACAGAAACTGAAGGTTGTTCTACAATGGGAGTTGATTTTATTGGATTATCATGAGAATGTACAGGGGTGGTTTGTTTTGAGGATATTCCTCTTGATGGAGATATTTCTCCTTTTCAGAGAGGCCATCTTTCTTAGATTATTGAATAACAACATATGGTGACTTCTTTTCTTGTACCCTACCAAATCTAAGTTGAACATTGTTTATGTATAATGGAGTTATCATGTAAGTTTAGAAAATTTTCCCTTCTATGTTGTATACAGGTTGTGATATTTTATTATTTGGATTTGGAAGTGGTTGGGTAGGTAGTTGATTTGGCTTTTGTGGAAATGGTAATGAAAGTTGTGGGTTTCAATTTTGAGGTGGAGATGGTTGGACAAGCTGAGGAAAATATTGTGGTGGACAAACAAGGTAAGGTTGTGGATATTGAGGTTATTTTCCATAAGGATTTTTCCAACCAAGGCTACCAAGGCATGGGTGCAGTCCAATTACCTTTTGGTGGTTGTGCATATGTTTGAGTATTGAAACATTGAGTCCTATTTGTTTGTGGATTTTTACATGGCCTCTTAGCAATAAAACAAATAGGATCTACTTGATTTGGTATTACTTACTCTTGATAAAAAGCTTTAAGACCTGGAATTGAAGGAAATTATTTTGTATCATGCTTTTCTGCACATATAACATAGGTTTCTACACTTTTTAAGTCAAGAGGGAATTCTCTAAAGGCATGCTTCTTTCTACATTTTGGACAAAAGATAGATAATGCAACATTTTCAATTTTTTGTTTATTTTGTACTTTAATGATATCTATTTGTTTAATAAGACTCCATAAAATAAATATTTTGAAATTGTCAAGCAAATGGCTTATTTCAACCCTACTTACTGTCCCAGCTGCAGATTTATTAATCCTAGACATAACTAGATTGCTTGTATGTTTTCAGTTCTTGCATTTCCTCTTGAAATGTGTATGCATAATTCACAAATATATCCAAATGATAAATGAGAAATACCTCCTTCACCCATAAAATTGAGACGATATATCCACTCATATATGATGGATTTCAACAAGAGAGATTTCAAAGTTTCTTCATCTATCATCTTAGATCTTTTAATATTGTAAGCAAATATTTCGATAAAATCCTCAATATTTTCATCCTCTTTTTGCATCATTTAAATGAATTTATATTTAAGGTTATGGGGTATGCAATAATATTTGTATTTTTATAAGAATGTGTTTTTAATTTATTCCCATGTTCTTATGGTATGTGTTCCTAGTCCCATAAACCATTTTAATGTTGCATCTTTAAGGGTGGCTGGAAACAATTTCAACTCTTGAGTGTGAAGCAAGTAGTCATAGGATCTACACAAAAATTCAAACTCAAAGAGAAATATTTCTGGATCCTCACTCCTTAATCCATGGAAATTAGGGAGGATAGAGGGTGCGATATTTTTCATTGTGGCTATGGTATCTTCATCAAATATGGGAAACCCAAAAGGTTTTGGATCTCCTCTACCACCTCATATTCCTCTTCCTCCACCTATTACACCTTTTCTTCCACCTCCAATCCTAATATGTTCACCATTCACATTTTGTACTTCTCCTTCCCCTTCTCCTACCATTGTATATTACTCAAAGCTAATATAAGTTTCCAAAATTTAATTTTCTGGTTCCACCTTTGGTTCTTCTACATTGGAAAATAGGTTTCTTCTTCTTCCTCGTCACTAGGTATGTCGAGTTCTTATCCTAGAATTTGTTATCTAGTTTAATATAAAATGATTACTCCTTATGTTAGGATCTTCTTCTTCTACTACGACTTCATTCAATGAAGTTGGTGAATATCTAAGTTTGATTTCAGATCTAAGTACCTCAGGAAGTGTATGTTTGCCTTCAATTGATGGAATACGAGTTTGGGTGGATGGTGTGGCACTACGAGGTCTTGGTGGGGTGAGAGGTGATGTTGGAATAAAACTCCTACCTCCAAAAAATCTACCTCTAGAATATTTTTCCCTATGCATATCATTTTTTATTTATTTTTGTTTTGTTTTTATAAAAAGAAAAAGAAAACAACTCCTATATACACGTCCCTGGGAACGAGGCCAAAATGTTTGGTAATTTAATTGATGTTAAACTACTTACATTAATTATCAACCAGGGCTATTATACTGATGAAATGTATGTGCTAGTAGTATTTGTCACTCAACACAATTCTTGAGTTAATTTGAGATATCAAAATGCCCATGTTTCTCTAACAATAAGTAAATGAAATAGATTCTATTACTCTAACTTGAGAGAAATATCACACTCTTCTTTTAAAAAAAATAACACACTTGTTCACGCTTACTCAAAATTAAATCAAACACACTCTTTGCTTTAAATGAAATCACATCACTCTTGTTTTAAAATGAAATTGAACCACTCTTTCTTTTAAAATAAAATAGCACCACTCTTGCTTTTAAAATAAAATCACACCACTCTTGAATTGAAACCACACTTGATTTAAAAATGAAATTACTCTTTGTTTAAATTGAAATCACACTTGATTGAATTGAAATCACACTTTCTTGAATTGAAACCACACTAGAAATGAATCTATCCTTGACATAAATAAGATTAACTCTGCAAATTAAAATCCTATGTACATAACTGAAATGTAAAGTTATGCTCTACCCATGTGCATAAGAAATATCAATATACTTTGCTATCATGAAATTTTCCCTTGAGAGGTTGTCCTTGAGCTCTGTTATCTTTGCATCCTTTTCTCTGATTATCTCCTTAGTTTATTTTTTTTCCACCTACTCTGCCATGTCAACCTCCAAAGGTTCTTTCTCTTCATGTTGCTGCAATGGCGACTCACTCTCATGCATAGGTGTCTACTCCATGGTTTCTCCTAATACTTGCCTAGTTGTAGGCTCAGGTGAGAGCACACCTTTGATTATAATAGGAGAAAAAATCATCACTTTACCCTTCTCATAAGTTTGAGTGACTTCAGCCCTTGGTGTCTTTGGAACCTCTACTGGTCTACTTGAAGTGCCAACCTCCTATGGATTTGTTGATACTAATGGTATACTCTAAATAATAAGTTGACTAGTAGTAGGCATATAAGAAATTGACTTCATGAATGTTTCCCAAGACATATTGATTTCTGAGAGCTGATGCAAAACTATAAACTTGACCAAACCATGGTGGAACAAATTATTTTGGTGATCCTTGCCTTTAATTTGTACTTTTTCAGTCATTTTGACCAAACTTCTGAATAGATAATGAGACAAATTGAGTGGCTTGGTGGTAGTGAAATGCATCAATAGCCTTATGTGGTACTGGTACAATCTTGAGAACCTCCCTTCACATGTAAAATACTTCATGATCAACTTCATCAAAGGGGCATACCTGACATGTAAATTCATAAAGGGAAAGATGTGTTCAGGAGCATCTTTGTACTGTAATTTTAAGAAAATTGTATAGTCCTCGATGTCCAAATCCATCCCTTTGAACTAGATTTCCCCATGGTTCGGGATACCTGTTGCTGAGGCTATAGAATATGTTTATATAATGAATTCAATGCCTGTTATGTTAGCCTTATCTCTCCTAAATCTGGTGGCAAAAAGGCTTGTGAATTGAGCATGACTGCCTACCTCTTGAACTCTTTCACAAAATATTAAACAACTAGTGTTTTCAAAGGATTTATTGACATAGGGAGAAGCATTGATCTCCTGCAAATTAGATGGCTAAAATCTAGAATGATGACATCCCTTGTTAGAATTTCTCTTCCCACCTTCCATGATTTTTTCCAGCAAAAGAAAACCCTAGCTTGTTGTGAAGGAAAGGGAAGGTGAAAATTAGGAAAACATGGAATAATAATGTAGTGGGTTTAGGGACAAAAATGAGATGGAATGGAGTTAGGGAAAAATCCATAAAAAAATGGGGAGATAGGATGTTGAGTTAGCTAAAAAATTCAAGTGAAATTTTTTGAAATGGGTATGAGAAAGGTGGAAAAAGGGTGAAAACACAGAGTTAACCTAGTTATCTTTGCAAAAGCGTAGTGAGAACTAGGGTTTGAGTAAAAGTGGGAGTTATCAAAAGGTATGAATGATATGGAGTGATTTAGTAAAGTATATGAGTTATGTGTGAGGGTTATTAGGTGACGAAACTAGGGGCTTTCCAATTGCATGAATCCAAACATCAATGAAACCAAAAACGTAGTTGAAAACCCTATAAGAGGGAATCCACACTTTGTTGAAGAAATTGACTTGAATGAGAGGTGAGGAACATGCACTTACTGGTTTGGAAGCCTCTGAACCTTGAGAATTTTTAACTGACCTTTCTGATGGTTTCTTGGAGCTTGAAAGACGAAAACATAGCAAACTACATGGTTGTCTTCGATCTTTGGATAGCTGTGGAGAGTTGGGAGGATGAGAGAGGAGATATTTTGATAACAAAAGGATGAAATGAACTCAAAAAGATTCATTTCCATTTATAACTCACAAAATTTTATTTTTGTCTTTAGTGAATCATATTTTACTTTGAGAAAAATTCCTTTTTGGAAAAACTTTGACCATGTAGCATACTTCTTGAAAAAGGACAAGTTACCTTTTACTTTATTTCCTATATTTTCTAACTGTTAGGTCCTCGTAATTTGTCAGATTGGCAAGACCAAATGTACAAGGGTAACAACAAACCAATATTTGGAGTCCTTGGACCTAGCCTTCCTGGAGTCAGAGAGGGCTCTCTCAATATTTGTGTAAAAGATGTGAGCTTGATTGATTTTAGGGTTTTGATTTTAGGATAGTTATAGTGATTAGGGTTTGTTTGTTTGTTTTCTTTGGTTCGGTTGCTTGTCAAGCAGAATATATAGAGTAAGAGAAGTTTAAACCATTGGGCTATGGAGTCGGCAAAAGGTCTTGAAAATTACAATAATAGGTCAAGGGTGTTTTGTAGGGAAAGTTTAACAAAGCCAAATGGATCTTCGAAGATTATGTGAGTGAAGTGAACATTAAATTGTGAGGTTAGTAGGTTTAAAGGGCAGTTAAGAATCCTTTAACATGTACTATGACAAGAAAAGTATTTAAGAATACTATGCATAAATAAATAACCAAATACAGGGCATACCATAAGCTTCTTTGAGCAAACCCTAGCAAGTAAACATTAAGACAACAATCCAGCAAACCCTAGAGAGCAAGTAACTTGTAAATTCTCTAGTGATTTCACCTTCAGGCAAAGAAAAAATTAAGATAAAATATAGTAATGATCAAAGAGCAGGGAAATCCTAAATTCCTTAATAAAACTACAAATACCTTGAAAGAAACCATTTAAGATGGACCAAAGGGTAGGGTAAACCATAAACCTCTTGAACCAAACCATAATTAGCAATACTTCAAAGAAAAGATCTCAAAAACAATGTTTAAGTTACACCAAGGGGCAGGGTTGACCATAAACTACTTTGGCATTGGATCCATTAAATCATTCTTGAAATAAACAAGTCGAGTGGAATTAGAGAGTAATTAAGAATTCTCTAATCTAACCTAGCAGAGAAAACATCTAAGCAATAGAAGCAGACATACCTAAGGTGCCTCTAACAACATATCTTAGCCAAAAATTTCTGTTCTAATGCAAGAGAAAGATGAAAAAAAATGAAAACATAAGAAGAAAAGTACTAAATCAGAAAGAAATCACCATTAACCATGCTCATGAATCCTGCAAATGTGCTTGCTCCATTGCCATTCAAATCAAAGCATTCACAAAACTCCAAAGCCAATTTCTCCTCAACTCCAAGTCTATGATATTGAGTTTAACAATCAACCAACAACTACAATGAGGCCTGCATGCAGTATTTAACTTGAAAAGGAGGGAAAAAACCCTAGCTAGGGTTTAGAAACCATTAATTACTCATAAATATCATTTTGTCCTATGAGACCATGCAAGGCCCAAGGCACAAGTATCCTAACTTAATAAATACAAAAATAAATCCTAAAAATAAATCCTCAACTAATTTTGGCAAAAAATTGACTTTTAGGCTTTTCAATAACTTTCAAAATATCTCCAAGTGTGTTTTGTTGACATTCTGGTGAGGGCGCAACACTGAGGTTCAAGGGCACAATGCCAAAACATGAAAAATTGGTCTTTTTGCAACTGAGATTTGGAGGCCTTCTTGGTGTCCAAATGAGCTCCATGATAGCTCATTGGAAAACCTGTCATGTCTACTTTGAAAAACGTCTTTTGGTTTTCTGATTGGTGTCCATTTTCTTGGTTAAAAACTCATTCTCCCAAGACTGCTTAGGGTGCAGTGCCAACTTTGAAAATAGGGCAGAAATGTGATTCTTTGCATGTTTTTAGAACTTTTGGAGGACCAGTTCTACTCCAAAGGAGCTGAAATTTTGTGTGGGTGATTTCCTTGGCCTAATGAACACAAAAATGCAAATTTTTCCTCCAATGGGTGCCCCAAAAAAGAGCACAACACAAGTGGCGCTGCGCGCTTGGCCCTTCAAAACAGTCAAAAACTCAAAATCTTCAAAAATGTGCCAAAATTTGGATTTGTCTTGCTGATCATGTTTGGGATGCCTTTAGGGATGCATTAGAAATGATTTCAAGTTTTTCTTTGTCTTTTTCCTCCTTTAGGGATTGAATCTTTGCAAGGGATCTTTTGAGCTTGGCCCTTGCAATCTTGTTTCTTAAGGCATAATGCCTTACCATCTTTTTCTAAAGGTTAAGGTCTCTCTCGGTCTTCTCCAACTAACCCTCTAAGTGCACATTTTCTCTCTGTAGCCAAGGTTCCTGATCATAGCTGATCTCCATGGAAAGCAACTCACTTGGAGTGAGCTGCTCTGCCAATGCTGTCTCCTGCTCTTTTTCCTTGGCTATAGCTTTCTTCAAGCCAATTGTCCTTAGCCTCTCCTAGGAAGCTGTTCTTCCTATTATTCAGTGTCATCATGAGTGCCAAAGACCTCATCTAGCTTTGCCTTGGCTTTTCAAGCCTCTTTCTGAGCTCTGATAGCTCTTATCTCATAGATGGCTTTCTCTGCCTCTAGCTGCTTATTTTCAACCTCAAAAAAGTGGATCACATTCTTAGACTTATCTAGATTAGTTTGTAGATTTTTAATCTGAGCATCCTTGCTTTTAAGCAGCATGTTAGTGATCCTTTGCTCATTTTCATCATCACTGTCAAGATGAATAAGTTGAAATTCTTGTTCAGTCTCATGTTTGTCTTCTTCTTCTTCATCAATGACCTTTTCCTTACCTTTGTCAAGCTGCTAGTTGATGTAGAAGGCATGGCCCGTTGCCTCTTAAGGGTAGTAAACACATGCATATTTCCCCTCTGGTAGGTCAAAGAAAAATGCTCAATGTTACTCATATTAGTGCCATCTGTATCACTTCCATTATCATTGGTATCATCACTGCTCTCATGGATTTTTGACCCACTACCATCATCCTCACTGCTCTCTGTTTCATTGCCATCTTTTGCACTAATATGTGCCTCACTGCCCTCACTGATCTTTTCTTCACTAATTGATTTCTCATTGTTTGAATTCTCATTCCCATATCCCTTACTGCTTTCTTTTTCATTGGCATATGCCTCATCGTTTTCTTCCTCATTGCTATGAGATGATGGTGAGGGTTGTGAGAGGGTGATGAAGGAGGATTATCCTGAGGTGAAGGAATGTGAGTATATGGTGATGGATGTGTAGTGGGGTGTGATGGTGAAGGAGGAATGGGAGGATGAGAAGATGAAGGGACATCTTGTTGCTGTTGGTCTTGTGGAGTGGTGAACAACTCATTTGCAATGAAGGTCTCCCATGGAATGAATTTCTGCTGCAATTGATGCATAACAACCATTTTGATAAGAAAGTTATGAAAAAGGCTTTACATATGCTGAGGATAGTCTCTTTTTGTACAATATAGGACATCTTATCAATGATTCTGTAGAGGTAATAGGGTATGTGTAGCATCCACACTCTAGTAAAGTGCATAAGCAACCTAATGTGATAGGAGTAAAGCTGAGAGAACCTTCCCTCACATGTAAAATACTTCATAATGATACTCATCATAGGTTCATATCTATCCAAAAAATGTGAGAAAGGAAAGATGGATTTGCTGTGGTCTTTGTATCTAGGCTTTAGGTAGGGTTCAAAGTAGCTCATGTCTAGATTGGCCTGCTTGAACCATTTCTCCCCTACACTAGGTATGCCTATGGCATTGGAAATAACATCTGTAGATAGCTCAAAAGTGACCCCTGCAAGTTTAACTTGTTTTTCATGCAAGTTAATGATAAATAGCCTAGTTAGCTCAGGGTGGTTTTGCACCTGCTGTAACTTTTCACAAAAATCAAAGCATCCTACATGCTTGAAACATGAAATAGTAAGGGGAGATACCATTAGCTCCCTTATGTTGGGGGTTCAAATATGTTGATATTTCCACCTTTGTGTTCATGCCTCCTTGGCATTTGGGCCTCTCCTCCACTACCACTGCCTTCTGACATTGTAAACCCTGCCTTGACAAAACCCTAGGACTGTAAATGGAAATGAGATGAAGGGATGGTGATGAAAAATACAACTTTTCAAGTGAGTGATATGAGTGAATGAGGGTAAAAGTGTATGAGAATGAGTGAGAGGCTAACAACTCAATGATAACCCTCTGCTAACATGTTTAAACTCTGTTTTGAAACACTTTTGGGCTAGTGTCAATTTGAGATGAAGGAGGGCAATGGAATGTCAACCTTTTGAAAGTGTAAGGGGTGACATGAATGAGTGTTATGACCAGCTTGGATAAATGAAAACCCCTAAACCAATGTAAGCACCATAATTCACCCCTGTATTAACTGATATTCTTTATAGGCAGATGAAGGAATGATAAATAGTGACTTCAAGCTTTGTAGCCAAGGGTTTCATCACCATTAATTAAGAATCATAAAAAATCTTGAAAATGTGGTTAGGGAATCCACTTAGCATTTATCATTGCTTTGGAGGACCTTGGAGGAAGCTTGAAGAAGATTTGAGGTGACTTGAGTGGTTGTTTTGCTTGGAAAGCCCTCCTAGACAAGCACATAGTGTTAAGGCCAACGACACAACGCCGAGACTAAGGGCGCAGTGCGAATGCTAAGGGTGCAACACCTTGCAAATGAGCAGAGGATGAGTTTTGGGCAAGGGTGCAGTGTTTTTCTAGGCGTGAGATGGCAGTGTAAAATGTATGGGAGAAAAAGGCCAAGGGCGTAGCGCCCGATCCCAGGCGCGCAAATCCAAGCTAAGAGCACATCGCCACAAAAATTTGTCCAAATTTGACTTGGAAACTAGAAATTATTCACTCCTAAGCGCTCTAATGATTTTTAAAGGCAACAATAACTTGTTTGAAGTGTAAGATAGGTTTTTATAGGCTCATGAAATTTTGATTTAATCTTTGAAACCCACTTTCTAAAGTTTACAAGTCTTTTTCTCTTTCACTGATATTCTTTGACTTTTTCCTTGCAGGTGACTAAAAACATCAACTTGGCTTTGATTTTACTCCTTTGAGACTTGACATGTGTATTTTGATGATTTTGTGATGGTTTCACACAACAACAACTTCAAAATCCTTTGTGGTTTCCATTATGAAGTTCAAGAGCATCTTTTGCTCATTTAGACATGGCAAGCTCATTCTTTTACAAGTCTGGGATCTGATCATGCAGTGACATCTTCAAAATGTTTCCTTTTCTTTCACCATGAAGTTGAACTCATACTTTTTCTCATTTTCTATGGCCACTTTCCCCAAAAACCCTAGGTGTTTGGACTGATTTACAACAATCATCAGTGTTGTCTTCTAAGTTCTCTATAGCCCTTTCAAGTTCTTTCATTTCTGTCCAGTTCACCTCACCTTTTTCCCTATCTCATCAATGTTTTTGATATAATTTCTTCATGTTTGGTTCGGTGTGCCTCCTCTAGGTCATTTTTGCAATTGATTACTGTTTGGCACTCTACTGGACCATCAAGCTCAAACAAACCCTAATTGTCTACAAGAACAAGTGTTTCCTCTCTTCTTTGCTACAAGTTGTCTTCATTCAGGAGCATACCACCTACCTCATCAACACCTTCTGCTAATAAATCCTTCAGCACTTCTGCAGAAGTGCTAAACTCTTTGCATTTACCTCTTGAAGAATTTGAACTGATAAGGTAGTCTTCTTTGGAAAATTTTAGGTTTTTATTGAATAACCATGTCTCAACATTCTATTACATTTGAGTCAGATTATAGCAAAGGAAAAGCAATGCTTGAAACACCAATGATGACCTTAAAACATGTGAAACCCTAATTGACCTAGTGGTAGGGTTCTTTGACCTGATTTTGACTAAAAATTGGCTTGGAGGCTTCAAGTGAAAAGCATAGTATTTGTCAAAGTGCTGTATTGAAGATCCAAAATCCAATGTACTTGATTTATCTAAAGAGCCTATAGAGATATTTTTGAGACCATCAATGATTGAGGAACCTGGGGAACATGGAAGTGAGTAGGCTATAGGAAACCCTAGATGGAAAGTGGAGTTTATGGACAAGGGAAAAATAGGCCAATGAAGTTATAGGCAGGGAAGGAGGATGTAAATGATAGGTAAGAGCCCATAAAGAGTTTGTAGGAGTGACATGGTGACCATGAAATGGAAAATTGATAGAATAGAGAAAAAGTTTCTATAAGGATAATGAAGGCAGTGAGATTTCTGAAACTCACAATATTCTAGGAAGGTTTTTTTCAGAAATATAGAACCAATCTATAGTCATCTACAAATAGTGAAAAATACTGATGAATAACAGTGGCTCCACTTGGGGAGGGCAACTCCTTTTTAGGAGGTGTCCAGAACCTCAGAGTTCAGATCTCCAAGTTTTGAATATCAGTACCTTACTTGTACTTGGGAGATCTATCTTTCCTCATTTGCTGATTTTACTCCTGTCCTTTGAAGCTGTGACCTCAAATCTGAAAAAAACATAATTGCTTCAACATCAATTATACCTACCCATCATAATTTTCCTAACATTTTTTCTTCATTTGGGTGCATTTGGATTAGCAAACCCTTGACATCATTTTTTCTTTTGAAAGCATAAAAACTATCTACTTCCCTTATCACTTCCAAGAGCTCAGATTAGGCTGATGAAATTTTTTACTCTCTACCTAATCTACGTATCTGTCAAGGTTAAGTAGTTTGACAATTTTTCATTCTCTAATCTACTAACATGAAATTCAATACATGACCAAACCAAGGTTAAGCAATCTGATTTGTCCTAGGTTGTGGCATCTTGGACAAGCTGCACACAAATTTTATTTTTTTACAAGTAAAACTAAAAACTTGAGGGCTCATAATTTGGAGTTTGTCACCTTTTTCTCTCATTTCTCTTTGGTTCAGTTTTGAGCATTGAAACCAAATGTCTTTTCCTGATCTAATCTACTGAAAAGCCAAGTTTACATGGTTTGGAAAATCCTCTTTCACTAATCTATCAATAGAAATTTAAAACATGTTCAATCATGATTAGACTGTATTATTGAACAAGCCTTTTTTTCTTCAAAATCGATGGAATTTAGGATTGCACACTTTCAACAGTACTCTTTTTTGGTATGGGGCTGTACCTATTCTTTTTTCCTGCCCACTTTTTTTTTTTTTTTTTTGTGTTTCATTTTTATGATCTTTCATCAAGCAATGTTATGTATAAGGAATAAAGCTTTAAACTAGGAATTTCAACAAAAGTAATGCTTGAGCATCCTGCCATTGACAGGACCTCCAAATAACTCTATTCCATCCAGCTCCTGTAGGAAGAATGCATTGTTACCTCTAAATGAATGAATGATGTAAGGACCCTTCGATAGATTTTCAAATTTTAAATGCTTGCCTTTGTCCTCTCTCATTGAATCCCACTTCAGGACTTTGTCTCCAATCTGGAAATCATTTTCCTTGGTCCTTCTGTCAAAGATCTTCTTGATGTTCTCTTGCACTGCTTGTGTTATGTTGTAAACTTCTTCCCTTGATTGCTGTAAATGAATGGCTTGGTTTAGCCTCCTTTTTATGTCATTTTCCTCTGATTTTACCTCTTGGAGGAGCTTCATCACTGGAACTCCGAAGGATGTAGGGAAAATTTCATCCATGCCATATAATAGTTGATAGGGAGACATGTTAATTAATTTTTTACTTTTTAATTTGTCAGCCCATAGTGCATGCACTAGTTTTATATGCCATGAATTTTTGTTCTCTTCCAACAACTTCTTGATGATGTTCACCAAAATTTTGTTAGAGGACTCAACCAACCCATTACCTTGAGGGTAATAAGCTGTAGAATGCCCTGTTGTGATGTGATACTTGTAGCAAAAGTCCACCATTCTCTTGGACTTAAATGTAGCATTATTATCAGTGATGATCTTTTTAGGACAACCAAATCTGGAAAAGGTGTTGGTTTCAAGGAATTTGATGATTACTAAGTCAGTGGCACTCCTTGAAGGGATGACTTCTATCCATTTGGTAAAATAGTCAGTGGTAGTGAGGATCCACTTGTGTTGGGAATATGAGGCAGGGTGGATTTCTCTAATGAAATCTAAACCCCATTGTTGAAAAGGAGTTTCAACACTGATAGGGTGCAAAGTTAAAGGCAATAGGTTTCTCTTTCCTTCAAAGTTTTGGAATTTATGGCAAGTTGCCACTAGCTTGTGGATGTCAGGGAAAAGGGTGGGCCAATAGGAACCAGCTCTAAGGATTTTGTTGGCAGTGGTTTTCCAGTAGAGATGACCTCCACACTCTCCGTCATGAAACACATGCATGATTCTATCTGCATCATCTTCAAGTAAATATTTAAGCAAGATACCAACATAATTTTTCCAATACAAAGCTTTATCTAGAATGCAAAAATTTATAGCCTTTAGTTTCAAGAATCTAGCTTTTGTTTTGGACAAAGTAGGAGGAGAATTTAGATTAAAAAGCACATACAATATATCAACATAACAGAGTGAGTACATAAATGCTTCTTCAATGGGTGGAGTCACCAGTTCCTCTTGTTCATCCAAGGAATGTATCATGTTTATGTCTAGTGCTTAAAAGTTTTCTTCAGCCATGAGTTTGGCAAGTCCTTGTCCTTTGATCAGTTTAGTGGGTCTGATTTCTAGATCATATTCTCATATGAAAACGATCCACTTACCCCTTTTTCCATCAGGATCTTGATTCAGTATGTCCTTGACAACTATATGTGGAAGAAAAGCAATGACATGTGAATGCAAGATGTAAACTCTGAAATCCTTTAAGGCTTTGATTAAGGTAAAGGCTTGTTTCTCCATAATGTTATATTTTAGAGGGACATATCTTAGTGCTTTGCTGAAGAAAGCTATGGGATGTTCTTGTCCCATCATGTTCTTTTGTAGCAACACCACAAAAATAGTGTGTTCTGATGCAAATGAGAAGATGAAGAAGTCCTTGGTAAAGTCAGGGCTGATTAGAACTGGTGTTTGGGTAAGTGCTTGTTTTACCAGTTCAAAGGATTGTTTGGCTTCTGTGGTCCAATTGACTCCTATTTCTCTTTTCAGCATGTTTGTAATGTTTCTTAGGAGTTATGCAAGGTTTGGTATGAACCTTCTTAGGAAGTTGATCTTTCCAATGAAATATTGTAGCTCTCTAATGTTTCTAGGGTGGCTGATCTGCAATATATCCTCAATCCTCTTTGGGTCTATCTTAGTCCCTTCTTCAGATATGATGTGGCCTAATATTTTTCCTTCTTGAAGACCAAACAAAGTTTTCATAGGATTCAAAGATAGACCATAATTCCTACACTTTTCAAAGACCTTTCTCAAGTGAACTAGGTGTTCTTCATCAGTTTTAGAATAGATAGTGATGTCATCAAGGTATATCACAATGAAGTAACCTATGTCTTTAGAAAAATCATTGTCCATGGCTCTTTGAAAAGTAGCCCCTGCATTCATTAACCCAAAAGGAATTTTGACATACATGAAGGTGCCCCAAGGTGTTGTGAAAATGGTTTTGTGCTGATCACTTGGGAGTACTAGCACCTGATTGTAACCAGAAAAACCATCAAGCAATGATATTATTTTAGAGCCTACTACCCTTTGCAATATATGATCCATATTAGGTAAAGGGTAGTTGCCTTTCAGGGAGGCTTTGTTTAAGTTTCTAAAGTCTATGCATAGCCTAATCTCCCCTATTTTATTTCTTACCGACATAAGGTTTGAAACCCATTCTGAGTACCTGAGTGGGACTATGATTCCAACATCATACATCTTCTTTATTTCCTTCTCAACCAGAGGCACTAGGACATGGTTTATTCTTCTCAATTTCTGCTTGAATGGTTTTTGGTTTTCCTTGAGAGGAATCTTATGCTAAATGATGTTTGTATCATAAGACTTCAAGTCCTCATAACGCCATGCAAACACATATTTAAATTCTTTGAGAAACTCAATATATTTCTGTTTTATGTGAGGTGGCATAGTTTTGGACAGCTTTATCATTTTGGGTTCTTCTACATTGCCTATGTTGCATTCTTCTACACTAGTTTCGGTGGATTCCATTTTTGGCTTCCTAGCAACATCATTAAAATAATACAACTCTTCTAAAGGGGAAAGACCTATTGGTAATGAGTTATCTTTGCATTGCAATACCTCAAGTTCTTTTTGATATAAATATTCAAACAATTCTGCCTCAAGAGGGTGTTCCAACAGATTTATATCAGCAGTAGGAAATGGCTCTGTTTTGTGTGTTTGTTCTTCATTAGAGCAATCTTTTTCATGATCTAAGTCTAGTTTTGGCAATTTAAATTCATTCTTAGATTGCAAAAAATCCTCAATTTCTTTGTCACCTTCAAACACTTGACAATAATCTATGTTGTCAGGTACTGTAGGTCTACTTTGGACTTTTACTGCGTATTGTTCGTTGGCACGAGGTAATTGGCAAGTGCTGGCATCAAAGGCTAGTTCATTGGCATCGCTGTTTTGAGCTCTTGGGATGGAGGTAAGTTCATATTTCTCAAATGTCTTGAGGAGGTCTAAGGAAACATTCCTATATTATCTTAGCCTAGGATTATTGGCTGAATATTCTCCTTTTATTTGCCTAATGATTAGCTTGGAATCTACTAGAACAAAAATCTTCTTAGCTCCTATGTTTTTCAGCAAGTGTGATCCTAGGAGAAGAGCCTCATACTCTACAATATTGTTTGTGCATTGAAAATATAGTTTGTAGTAGTGGCCTTCATTGGTGTTGTGTATCCAAACACCTGCTCCTGAACCAGCTTTTCCATAAGAGCCATCAAAACTCATGTTCCAAAGTGTTTCTAGTTCAGATTCACCATTATGTTGTTGTTCATGGCTGCTAGAGTTTTGGCTATCATGTTCTTCATTTTGTTTTTAGTTTCACTGTTCTAATAGGCCTAGCTCTTCCTCCTTTTCATTTACTTCTTCATTAATGTCATCTTCATTATACAAGATAAATGAGTCAAGGTCTGAAGGGATATAATAGAGAGGGGTGTTGTTTGGCCTATTTTGGCTGCTTACCATGTATTTCATGTGAGATTCTCTGTACAGTCTTCTTGTTTGGTTAAAGACTGGAATGGTAGGATATGTCATGTCCATTTGGAGGTTTCCTTGGAGTTTGGCTCCCCATGATATATATAAGAGCATGCCATACTTTGGGGGAATGTCAGCCACTACAATGTCCATGACTAGGCTTTTGGTTGGTATTTGTGCCAGATTGACACACAGATATTTGATCAAACCTAGGCATTTGACTCTAACTGAATCAAAAGAGTATAAGCCTTTGTAATATTTGGTTACTTCAAGGCCTAATCTTTTCATCACTACCTTGGGCATGAGATTTTGTGAAGCACCAGAGTCTAGCATGGCATTGCGTATGATTTTTTCATGAATGTTCAAACTGACATAGAATGGAGGTACAAATCCTTCTTGATATTTTCCCTCTACCTCAGGTCCAAAAAATAGTTCTGGCTTGTCATCAGTAAAATTTAGAGTGTCGGTGTCATTTCCTATGTGCAAAGCCTTCAAAACTTGAGACCTATATACATCTTGAGATACCAGTTTAGTAAGGGGTATGGCTATTTTGATCTTGGCAATATCACCCTCAAAACTGAATGGTGCTTGTGTTCTTGGTATATTTACCTTAGTTTTATCATACATAGTCGTTTCAACAACTTTAGTTTGCTGAGTTTTATTTGGAATGTCAGTTAAAGAAGTTTTTTCTGGGCCACTAGTTGATGTACTAGGGCAGCTTTGGTTACCATTTGGTTGGCTAGTTTTGTCTTTGTTTTGATTAGGACTTTTAGCCTTGGTGTTGGTGTTTTCTACTTTCTTTTTGAGAATGTTTTCAGGGGTTTTCCAAACAATAGTTTCTAGTTTGTTTTTCTTGGAGGCATCTTGGGTTTTCTTACTTCGGAGTTCATACTGACTATCAACCTCCATGATAGTATTTTCAAACCCTAGCTTGTACTCTTCAGAATCCTCATATGTTCTATCAGTTTGGTTTGAGTTAAATAGACCTTGTTCCTCTTCCATGAGAAAAACATCATCCTTATTATTGGAGTCTATCAGATTTACATGGTTTTCTTCCTGCTCTTTAGTCTCTCTTTCCTCTTCATCTACATAGTTGTCTTGGAAAGGAGGTCTAATTTGCTGGTCATTATCTCTTTGTTTGTTTTGAGGAGGGTATCCTCTGATGTTTTGGTTTCCATTTATGTTTTGGGGATTTTCTTGGTTTTCCCTAGGGGGCGCTCTTTCATTCAAACTTATTTTCTCCATCATCCTTTCCATTAACCTAACTAGATTTTCAATTCTAGCATTAGATGTGGAGGGAATGGTTTCCTCTTTGTATGTAACCTTCTTCTCTACCCTTAACCTAGCTCTTCTAGCATTTAGGTTGGCTTCTACACTTATTTCTCCTCTTTGCATGTCCTCTAAGGTTAGGGGATATCTTTCTCTTAATTGATAAGACATGTCTGGATCAAACCCATCCGGAAATTTTACTAAGGCTAGGCCTTGTGGGGGTTACATGTGGGGAGGGAGTGCATTGTGTACACTATTAAACCTAGTGCAGTAGTCTTGGATGCTTTCCCCAACATTTCTCTTAAGGTTATAATATTCTGATAGGATTTGAAGAGGATTTTTCTTAGTCTCCCACTTGTTTATGAATGTTTGATAGAGGGAAGGGAGGTCTTGAATGCTTTTAGGAGTTAAATTTTTGAAACATTTCTTTGCTTCTCCTCCTAATATTTCAGAAAACATTCTCATTTTAATGGTCTCCTCTTCTATTTCTTGGTAGTCAAATGCATCGTTCATCTTGTCTACATGTTGTTGGGTAGTAGTAGAGTTAGCTCCAGTAAAGTGAGGGATTTTAGACTGGTAGTTTTGTGGCATAATCAGTAAAGGTTGGGGTAGTACCAATGGGGCAAACCATGCTTCCATGATTTGAGGTAAAGGAACCCAAGGAGGGTTTACAAGAGGGGGGTTTGTGAGAGGAGGTGGAGGATGGAATGGAGTGGTTTGCATAGTGGATGTATGAATGGGGGTAGCAGATGTACTTGGACCAGCAAGCTGAGATTGAGCAGATTTGGATCGGAAGGAGTTAAAGTGTTGGAGAAGCTGAAAATAAAGAGGAGTGGAAGGAGAGGTTTCTCTACTAGGACTCTGCTATTAGTTTGTAGGCTCAAGGTCTGTCTGGTCTATTCCACTTTGAGACTTAGTTCTGAATAGGTTTCTTCTATGGTGTAAGTCAAATTGGGTATCTTGCAAGGCTATGAGGCTTTCAGGGACAAAACTTGCTTTGTGAATGGGTCTAACAATAGTTGAGTCTTCAGTCGTAGATTTTTTCCATAATATTATTTCTGGGTCATCAACTATGGTAGGAGGGTTTGGGTCAGGGTGAGATCTGGTGCTGATTCTTTGTGAAGCCAGATTTTAGACCCAAAATACAGAGGGGCTGAAAGTTTATGAGAATTTTGAAAAATAAACCTATTTGTGGGTACTAAGTTCACATAGTATGTAATTGTGCTTGGCACTATTATGAATGATTGATATATTCCCAAGGGATTCTGTGAGAAATAGTGGGGTCAACAGGGCTACTGAAGACCAGTGGAGTCACCAGGTGGATGATGCTTACTATTTTAAGGATGTACTTGTTGTCCACCATCAACAAATGAATACCAATCTAAGGATGTTTTTGGGTTTTCTGAGTTCTTTATGTAACACCAAGCTTTTCAATGAGTGTTCTCCAGTATGGTCACAATGGTGCTAGTATGATGATTCAACCAGATATAACTCTTGGCTAACACTTGATTTGTCTAAGTTTTGACAGGGAATTTGTGAGTTCTTAAGGAATGTCTAAGCTTGTTACCTACTCAGATTCCCCAGTGGAGTTTCCATTATGTTAGGTGGCGAATCAAATAGATACTATTGATAGGGGTTTTTTTAGGTCTTAAGGAATATGTAAGTCATTACTCACTCAGATCCTCAGCGGAGTCGCCATTATGTTTGGTCCTCGTAATTTTTCAGATTGGCAAGAACAAATGTACAAGGGCAACATCAAACCAATATTTCGAGTCCTAGGACGTAGCATTCCTAGACTCAGAGAGGTATCTCTCTATATTTGTGTAAAATATGTAAGCTTGATTGATTTTAGGGTTTTTATTTTAGGGTATTTATAGTGATTAGGGTTTGTTTGTTTGTTTTGTTTGGTTGGATTGCTTGTCAAGCATAATAGATATAGTAAGAGAATTTTAAACCATTGGGCTATGGAGTCTGCAAAAGGTCTTGAAAAGTACAACAATAGGTCAAGGGTGTTTCGGAGGGCAAGTTTAACAAAGCCAAATGGATATTCAAAGCTTATGTGAGTGAAGTGAACATTACATTGTGAGGTTAGTATGTTTAAAGGGCAGTTAAGAATCCTTTAAAATGTACTATGACAAGAAAAGTATTTAAGAACACTATGCATAAAGAAATAACCAAAGATAGGGCATACCATAAGCTTCTTTGACCAAACCTTAGCAAGTAAAAATTAAGACAACAATCTAGCAAACCCTAGAGAGCAAGTAACTTGTAAATTCTCTAGTGATTTCACCTTCAGGAAAAGAAAACATTAAGATAACATATATTAATGATCAAAGAGCATGTAACTCCTAAAAACACCTTCAAAGAAACCATTTAAGATGTAAAAAAAGGTAGGGAAAACCATAAACCTCTTCAACCAAACCCTAATTAGCAATACTTCAAAGAAAATATCTCAAAAACAATGTTTAAGTTACACCAAAGGGCAGGGCTGACCATAAAATACTTTGGCATTGGTTCCATTAAATCATTCTTGAGATAAAAAAGCTGAGTGGAAATGGAGAGAAATTAAAAATTCTCTAATCTAACCAAGCAGAGGAAAACATCTAAGCAATAGAAGTAGACAAACCTAAAGTGCCTCTAACAACATATCTTAGCCTAAAATTTCTGTTCTAATGCAAAAGAAAGATGAAAAAAAATGAAAACATAAGAAAACAAGTACTAAATTAGAAATACATCACCATTAACCATGCTCATGAATCCTACAAATGTTCTTGCTCCATTTCCATTCAAATCAAAGCATTCACAAAACTCCAAAGTAAATTTCTCCTCAACTCCAAGTCTATGCTATTGAGTTTAACAACCAACCAACAACTACAATGAGGCCTCCATGCAGTATTTAACTTGCAAAGGAGGGTCAAAATCCTAGCTAGGGTTTTAGAAACCGTTAATTCCTCATAAATATAATTTTGTCCTATGAGACCATGCAAGGCCCAAGGCACAAATATACTAACTTAATAAACACAAAAATAAATCCTAATGATAAATAATCAACTAATTTTGGAAAAAAATTGACATTGAGGCTTCTCAATAACTTTCAAAATATCTCCAATTGTGTTTTGTTGATTTTCTGGCAAGGGCGCAACACTGAGGTTCAAGGGCGCAACGCCAAAACATGAAAAATTGGTCTTTTTGCAGCTGAGATTTGGAGGCCTTCCCGGTGTCCAAATGAGCTCCATGATAGCTCATTGGAAATCCTATCCTGTCTACTTTCCAAAAATAATTTTAGTTTTCTAATTGGTTTCCATTTCCTGCTAAAAAACGCATTATCCCAAGATTGCTCAGGGATCAGTGCTAGCTCTGAATATAGGGCAGAAAGGTGTTTTTTTGGCATGTTTTTGGAACTTTGGGAGGACCAGTTCTGCTCCAAATGAGCTGAAAGTTTGTGTGGGTGATATCCTTGGCCTTATGAACACAAAAATGGAAAATTTTCCTCCAATGGGTTCCCCAAAAAAGAGCGCATCGCTAGTGGCGCTGTGCGCTTGGCACTTCAAAACAGTTAAAAACTCAAAATATTAAAAAATGTGACAAAATTTGGATTTGTCTCGTTGATCATGTTTGGGATGCCTGTAGGGATGCATTAGAGAGAATGCCAAATTTTTCTTTGCCTTTAGCCTCCTTTAGGGATTGAATCTTTGCAAGGTCTCCTTTGAGCTTGGCCCTTGCAATCTTTTTTCTTAAGGCATAATTCATTGCCATATTTTTCTGAAGGTCAAGGTCTCTCTTGGTTTTCTCCAACTGACCCTCTAAGTGCACATTTTCTCTATCTAGCCAAGGTTACCGATCATAGCTGATCTCCATGGTAAGCAGATCACTTGGAGTGAGCTGCTCTGCCAATGTTGTCTCTTGCTCTTTTTCCTTGGCTAGAGCTTTCTTCAAGCCAATTGTCCTTGGCGTCTTCCTAGGAAGCTGTTCTTCCTCTTCTTTAGTGTCATCATGAGTGACCAAGACCTCATATAGCTTTGCCTTGGATTTTCTAGCCTCTTTCTGAGCTTTGATAGTTCTTATCTCATAGATGACTTTCTCTACCTCTAGCCACTTGTTTTCAACCTCAAGGAAGTGGATCAAATTCTTAGCCCTACCTAGATTGGTTTGTAGATCTTTAATCTGAGCATATTTTCCATTTAGCAGTATGTTAGTGATCCTTTGCTAATTTTCATCATCACTGTCAAGATGAATAAGTTGAAATTCTTGTTCAGTCTCATTTTTGTCTTCTTCTTCTACATCAATGACCTTTTCCTTACCTTTGTCAAGCTGCTTGGTTGATGTAGAAGGCATGGCCCCTTGCCTCTTAAGGGAAGCAAACACATGCCTATTTCCCCTCTGGTAGGTCAAAGAAAAAGGCTCAATGTTACTAATCTTAGTGCCATTTGTCTCACTGGCATCATCACTGCCTTCATCATTGCCATTATCATTGGTATCATCACTTCTCTCATCGCTTTTTGACCCACTGCCATCATCCTCACTGCTCTCTACTTCATTTCCATCTGCTTCACTGATATGTGCCTCACTGCCCTCACTTCTCTTTTCTTCACTAATTAATTTCCCATTGTTTGACTCCTGATTTCCATCTCCCTTACTGCTTTCTTCCTCATTGGCATCTGCCTCACTGTTTTCTTCCTCATTTCTTTCTTTCCTCATTTCTATGAGATGATGGTGAGGGATTGTGAGAAGGAGGATTATCTTGAGGTGAAGGAATGTGAGTAGATGGTGATGGATGTGTAGTGGGGTGTGATGGTGAAGGAGGAATGGGAGGATGAGAAGATGAAGGGACATCTTGCTGCTATTGGCCTTGTGGAGTGGTGAACACCTCATTTGCAATAAAGGTCTCCCATGGAATGCCTTTCTACTTCCATTGAAGCATAAAAACCAGTTTGATAAGAGAGTGATGAAAGAGGCTATACATCTACTGAAGATAGTCTCTCTTTTGTACAATATAGGACATTTTATCAATGCTTCTGTAGAGGTAATAGGGCATGTGCAACATCCTCAATCTAGTAAAGTGCATAAGAAACCTAATGTGATAGGAGTAAAGCTGGGAGAACCTTTCGTCACATGTAAAATACTTCATAATGATCCTCATCATAGGTGCATATATATCCAACAAATGTGAGAAAGGAAATATGGATCTGCTGTGGTCTTTGTATCTAGGCTTTAGGTAGGGTTCAAAGTAGCTCATGTATAGATTGGTCTGCTTGAACCATTTCTCCCCTACACTAGGTATGCTTGTGGCATTGGAAATAACATCTTTAGATAGCTCAAAAGTGACCCCTGAAAGGTTAAATTGTTTTTCATGCAAGTTAATAATAAATAGCCTAGTTATCTCAGGGTGGTTTTGCACCTGATGTACCTTTTCACAAAAATCAAAGCATCCTACATGCTTGAAACATGAAACAGTAAGGGGAGATGCCATTAGCTCCCTTATGTTGGGGGTTCAAATCTGCTGATCTTTCCACATTTGTGCTCATGCATCCTTGCAATTTGGGCCTCTCCTCCACTACGATTGTCTTCTGACATTGTAAACCCTGTCTTGAGAAAACCCTAGGACTGTAAATGGAAATGAGATGAAGGGATGGTGATGAAAAAGGCAGCGTTGCAAGTGAGTGAGATGAGTGAATGAGGGTAAAAGTGTATGAGAATGAGTGAGAGGCTGACAACTCAATGATAACCCTCTGCTGACATGTTTAAAATTTGTTTTGAAACACTTTTGGGCTGGTGTCAATTTGAGATGAAGGAGGGAAATGGAATGTCAGCCTTTTTCATGTGTAAGGGGTGAAATGAAGAGTGTTATGACCATCTTGGATAAATTACAACCCCTAAACCAATGTAAGCACCATAATTCACCCTTGTCTTAACTGATATTCTTTATAGGCAGATGAAGGAATGATAAACAATGGCTTCAAGCTTTGTAGCCTAGGGTTTCTTCTTAGGGTTTCATCACTATTAACTAAGAATCATCAAAAATATTGAAAATGTGGTTAGGGCATCCAATTACCATTTATAATTTCTTTGGAGGACCTTGGAGGAAGCTTGAAGAATATTTGAGGTGACTTGAGTAGTTTTTTTGCTTGGAAAGCCCTCCTAGCCAAGCGCGCAACGCCGAGGCTAAGGGTGCAGCGCCGACGCTAAGGGCGCAGCGCCGGTGCTAAGGGCGCATCACCTTGCAAATGAGCAGAGGATGAGTTCTGGGCAAGGGTGCAACGCTCTACCAGGCACACAGCTTATGTGTAAAATTTATGGGAGAAAAAGTCCAAGGGCATAGCGGACGATCCCAGGCACGCAGTGCCACAAAAATTTGTCCAAATTTTACTTGGAAACTCAAAATTATTCACTCCTAAGCGCTCTAATGATTTTGCAAGGCAAAAATAACTTGTTTGAAGTGTAAGATGGGATTTTATAGGCGCATGAAATTTTTATTTAACCTTTGAAACCCACTTTCTAAAGTTTACAAGTCTTTTTCTCTTTCACTGATATTCTTTGACTTTTGCTTTGCAGATGACTAAGAACATCAACTTGGCTTTGCTTTTACTCCTTTGAGACTTGACATGTGTATTTTGATGATTTTGTGATGGTTTCACACAACAACAGCTTCAAAATCCTCTGTGGTTTCCATTATGAAGTTCAAAATCATATTTTGCTCATTTAGACATGGCAAGCTCATTTTTTTACAAGTCTGGGATCTGATCACACAATTACATCTTCAAAATCTTTCCTTTTCATGGACCATGGAGTTGAACTCATAATTTTTCCCATTTTCTATGGCCACTTTCCCCAAAAACCCTAGGTGTTTGGACTGCTTTACAACAATCATCAGTGTTGTCTTCTAAGTTCTCTATAGCCCTTTCAAGTGCATTCATTTCTGTCGAGTTCACCTCACCTTTTTCCCTATCTCATAAATATTTTTGACAAAATTTCTTCATGTTTGGTTTGGTTTGCCTCCTCTAGGTCATTTCTGAAATTGATTACTGTTTGGCACTCTACTGGAACATCAAGCTCAAAAAACCCTAATTCTCTACAAGACCAAGTGTTTCCGCTCTTCTTTGCTGCAATTTGTCTTCATTCAAGAGAAGACCACCTACCTCATCAACACCTTCTACCGAAAAATGCTTCAGCACTCCTGCAGAAGTGCTAAAATCTTTGCATTTACCTCTTGCAGACTTTAAACTGATAAGGTAGTCTTCTTTAGAAACTTTTAGGTTTTTCTTGAATAACCATGTCTCAACATTCTATTACATCTGAGCCAGATTCTAGGAAAGGAAAAACAGTGCTTGAATCACCAATGATGACCTTAAAACACCTAATTGACCTTTTGGGAGGGTTCTTTGACCTGATTTTGACTAAAAATTGGCTTGGAGGCTTCAAGTGAAAAACATAGTATTTGTCAAAGTGCTGTATTGAAGATCCAAAATCCAATGTACTCGATTCATCTAAAGAGCCTATAGAGATATTTTTGAGACCATCAATGCTTGAGGAACCTGGGGAACATGGGAATGAGTAGGCTATAGGAAACCCTAGATGGAAAGTGGAGTTTATGGACAAGGGAAAAATAGGCCAATGAAGTTATAGGCATGGAAGGAGGCTGGAAATGATAGGTAAAAGCCCATAAGGAGTTTGTAGGAGTGACAGGGTGACCATGAAATGGAAAATTGATAGAATAGTGAAAATGTTTCTATAAGGATGATGAAGGCAGTGAGATTTCTGAAACTCACAATATTCTAGGAAGGTTGTTTTCAGAAATCTAGAACCAATATATAGTCATCTAAAAATAATGAAAAATACTAATGACTAACAGTGGCTCCACTTGGGGAGGACAACTCCTTTTCAGGATGTGTCCAGAATCTCAGAGTTCAGATCTCCGAGTTTTGAAGATCAGTACCTTATTTGTACTTAGCAGATCTCTCTTTCTTCATTTGCTGATTTTACTCCTATCCATTGAGGCTGTGATCTCAAATCGGAAAAAACATAATTGCTTCAACATCAATTCTACCTACCCATCGTACTTTGCCTAACATTTTTTCTTCACTTGGGTGCATTTGGATTAGCAAACCCTTGACATCATTTTTTAATTTTGAAAGCATAAAAACTATATACTTCTACCCTTATCACTTCCAAGAGCTCAGATTAGGATGATGAACTCTTTTACTCTCTATCTAATCTACATATCTGTCAAGGTTAAGTAGTTTGACAGATCTTCATTCATTCTCGAATCTACTAACATGAAATTCAAAACATGACCAAACCAAGGTTAAGAAATTTGATTTGTCCTGGGCTGTGGCATCTTGGACAAGCTGCACACACATTTTGTTTTTGTACAAGTAAAACTAGAAATTTGAGGGCTCATAATTTGGAGTTTGTCACCTATCCCTCTCATTTCTGTTTGGTTCAATTTTGAGCATTGAAACCAAATGTATTTTCCTGATCTAATCTACTGAAAAGCCAAGTTTACATGGTTTGGAAAATCCTCTTTCAATAACCTATCAACATAAATTTAAAACATGTTTAATCATGATTAGGATGTATGACTGAACAAGACTTTCTTTTCTTCAAAAGCAGTGGCATTTAGGCTTTCACACTTTCAACAATACTCTTTTTTGGTATGAGGCTATACATCTTCTTTTTTCCTGCCCTATTTTTCTTCTTTTCTTTGTTTTTGTGTTTCACTTTTATGATATTTCATCAAGCAATGTTATGTACAATGAATGAAGCTTTAAACTAGGAATTTTAAAAAAAGTAATGCTTGAGCATCCTGCGAATGATAGGACCTCCAAATAACTCTATTCCATCTAGCTCTTATAGGAAGAATGCATTGTTACCTCTAACTAAATGGATGACGTAAGGATACTTCCATATATTTTCAAATTTTCCATGCTTGCCTTTGTCCTCTCTCCTTGAATCCCACTTCAACACTTTGTCTCCAATCTGGAAATCATTTGCCTTGGTCCTTCGGTCAAAGATCTTCTTGATGTTCTCTTGCACTACTTGTGTTATGTTGTAAACTTCTTCCCTTGATTGCTATAAATGAATGGTTTGGTTTAGCCTCCTTTGTATGTCATTTTACTCTAATTTTACCTCTTGGAGGAGCTTCAGCACTGGAAATCCCAAGGATGTAGGGAAAACTACATCCATGCCATACACTAGTTGATAGGGAGACATTTTAATTGATTTTTTTCTTGTTAATCTGTCAGCATATAGTGGATGCAATAGTTTGATATGCCATGGATTTTTTTTCTCTTCCAACAAATTCTTGATGATGTTCACAAAAATTTTGTTAGAGGACTCAGCCAACCCATTACCTTGAGGGTAATAAGCTGTAGAATGCCCTAGTGTGATGCAATACTTGTAGCAAAATCCAACCATTCTCTTGGACTTAAATGCAACATCATTATTAGTGATGATCTTTTTAGGACAACCAAATATGGACAAGATGTTGGTTTCAAGGAATTTGATGATTACTAAGTCAGTGGCATTCCTTGAAGGGATGGCTTCTATCCATTTGGTAAAATAGTTAGTGGCAGTGAAGATCCACTTGTGTTGGGCAGATGAGGCAGGGTGGATTTCTCCATTGAAATCTAAACCCCACTATTGAAAAGGAGTTTCAACACTAATAGGTTGCAAAGGTAAAGGTAGTATTTTTCTCTTTCCATCAAATATTTGGCATTTATGGAAAGTTACCACTAGCTTGTGGATGTCAAGGAAAAGGGTGGGCCAATAGAAAGCAACTCTAAGGATTTTTTTAGTAGTGGTTTTCCAGTAGAGATGACCTCCACACTCTCCTTCATGAAACTCATGCATGATTCTATCTGCATCATCTTCAAGTAAACATTTAAGAAAGATACCAACAGGATTTTTCCAATACATAGCTTTATCTAGAATGCATAAATTTACAACCTTTAGTTTCAAGAATCTAACTTCTGTTTTGGACAATACAGGAGGAGCATTTAGTTTAAAAAGCACATACAATATATTAGCATACCAGAGTGAGTTCATAAATGCTTCTTCAATGGGTGGAGTTTCTAGTTCCTCTTGTTCATCCAAGGAATGCATCATGTTTATGTCTAGTGCTTGAAAGTTTTCTTTAGCCATGAGTTTGGCAAGTCCTAGTCCTTTGACCAATTTAGTGGGTCTAATTTCTAGATCATATTCTAAGATGACAACGATCCAATTACCCTTTTTTCCATCAGGATATTGATTCAGTATGTCCTTGACAACTGTATGTGGAACAAAAGTAATGACATGTGAATGCAAGATGTAAACTCTGGAATCTTTTAAGGATTTGATTAAGGCAAATGCTTGTTTCTCCATAATGTTATATTTCGAAGGGGCATATCTTAGTGCTTTGCTGAAGAAAGCTACGAGCTGTTCTTTTCCCATCATGTTCTTTTGTAGCAACACTACAACAATAGTGTGTTTTGATGCAAATGAGAAGATGAAGAAGTCATTGGTAAAGTGAGGGCTGATTAGAACAGGTGTTTGGGTAAGTGCTTATTTCACCAGTTCAAAGGATTGTTTGGATTTTGTGGTCCACTTGACTCCTATTTCTCTTTTCAATTTGTTTGTAATGTTTCTTAGGAGTTCTGTAAGGTTTGGTATGAACCTTCTTAGGAAGTTGATCTTTCCAATGAAATATTTTAGCTCTCTAATGTTTCTAGGGTGGCTGATCTGCAATATACCCTCAATCCTATTTGGGTCTATCTTAATCCCTTCTTCAGATATGATGTGGCCTAAGAGTTTTCCTTCTTGAAGACCAAACATAGTTTTCTTAGGATTCAAAGATAGACCATAATTCCTACACTTTTCAAAGACCTTTCTCAAGTGAACTAGGTTTTCTTCATCATTTTTAGAATAGACAGTGATGTCATCAAGGTATATCACAATGAAGTAACCTATGTCTTCAGAAAAAACAATGTCCATGGCTCTTTGAAAAGTAGCACCCGCATTGATTAACCCAAAATACATTTTTACATACATGAAGGTGCCCCAAGGTGTTGTGAAAGCGGTTTTGTGCTGATCACTTGGAAGTACTAGCACCTAATTGTAACCAGAAAAAAACATCAAGCAATGATATTATTTTCGAACCTACTACCCTTTGCAATATATGATCCATCTTAGGTAAAGGGTAGTTTTCTTTAAAGGAGGATTTGTTTAAGTTTATAAAGTCTATGCATAGCCTAATCTCCCATTTTTTCTTTCTTACCGATACAAGGTTTGAAACCCATTCTGAGTACCTGAGTGGGGCTGCGATTCCAACATCACACATCTTCATTATTTCCTTCTCAACCAGAGGCACTAGGTTTATTCTTCTCAATTTTTTCTTGAATGGTTTTTGGTTTTCCTTGAGAGGAATCTTATGTTGAATGATGTTTGTATCATAGGACTTCAAGTCCTCATAACCCCTTACAAACACATCTTTAAATTATTTGAGCAACTCAATATATTTCTATTTTATGTGAGGTGGCAGAGCTTTTGACAGATTTATTATTTTGGGTTCTTCTACATTGCCTATGTTGCATTCTTCTACATAAGTCTCGGTGGATTCCATTTTTGGCTTCCTAGCAACATCATTGAAATCAAACAACTCTTTTAAGGGGGAAAGACCTCTTGGTAATGAGTTATCTTTGCATTGCAATACCTCAAGGTATTTTGGATATAAATCTTCAAACAATTCTGGCTCAAGAGGGTGTTCCAGAAAATTTATGTCAGCAGTAGGAAATGGCTCTGTTTTGTGTGTTTGTTCTTCATTAGAGCAATCTTTTTCATGATCCAAGTCTAGTTTTGGAATTTTAAATTCATTCTTAGATTGTAGAAAATCCTCAATTTGTTTATCACCTTCGAACACTTTCCAATAATCTATGTTTTCAGGTACTATAGGTCTACTTTTGATTTTTACCGTGTATTGTTCATTGGCATGAGGTAATTGGCAAGTGCTGGCAGCAAAGGCTAGTTCATTGGCAAGGCTGTTTTGAGATCTTAGGATGGAGGTAAGTTCATTTTTCTCAAATGCATTCAGGAGGTATAAGGAAATATTCCTATATTCTCTTAGCCTAGGATTCTTGGCTGAATATTCTCCTTTTATTTTCCTAATGATTAGCTCAGAATCTCCTAGAACAAAAATCTTCTTAGCTCCTATGTTTTTCAGCAAGTGTAATCCTAGGAGAAGAGCCTCATACTCTGCAATATTGTTTGTGCATTGAAAATATAGTTTGTAGGAGTGGCCTTCATTGGTGTTGCGTATACAAACACCTGCTCCTGAACTAGCTTTGCCACAAGAGCCATCAAAACTAATGTTCCAAAGTGTTTCTAGTTCAGATTCGCCATTATGTTGTTGTTCATGGTTGCTAGAGTTTTGGCTGTCATGTTCTTCATTTTGTGTTTGGTTTGACTATTTTGATGGGGCTAGCTCTTCATCCTTTTCATTTACTTGTTCATTAATGTCATATTCATTATACAAGATAAATGAGTCAATGTCTGAATGGATAGAATAGAGAGGGGTGTTGTTTGGACTATCTTGGCTACTTACCATGTATTTCATGTGAGATTCTCTGTACGGCCTTCTTTGTTTGTTAAAGACTGGAATGGTAGTGTATTTCATGTCCATTTGGAGGTTTCCTTGGAGTTTGGATCCCCATGATCTAGATAAGAGCATGCCATACTTTGGAGGAATGTCAGCCACTACAATGTCCATGACTAGGCTTTTGGTTGGTATTTGTGCCAGATTGACAGACAGATATTTGATCAAACCTACACATTTGACTCTACTTGAATCAAAAGAGTATAGTTATTTGTAAGGTTTGGTTATTTCAAGGTCTAATATTTCCATCACTACCTTGGGCATGAGATTGTGTGAAGCACCAGAGTCTAGCATGGCATTGTGTAGGATTTTGTCATGAATGTTCAAAATGACATAGAATGGAGGTACAACTCCTTCTTGATATTTTCCCTCTACCTCAGGGACAAACAACAGTTCTGGCTTGTCATCAGTCAAATTTAGAGTGTCGGTGTTATTTCCTATGTTCAAAGCCTTCAAAACTTGAGACCTATATACATCTTGAGTTACTAGTTTAGTAAGGTGTATGGCTATTTTGATCTTGGCAATCTCGCCCTAAAAAATGAATGGTTCTAGTGTTCTTGGTATATTTACATCAGTTTTATCATACATAGTCATTTCAAAAACTTTAGTTTGTTGAGTTTTATTTGGAATGTCAGTTAAAGCAACTTTTTCAGGGCCACTAGTTGATGTACTAGGGCAGCTTTGGTTACCATTTGGTTGGTTGGTTTTATTTTTTTTCATTAGGACTTTTAGCCATGGTGTTGGTGTTTTCTGCTATATTTTTTAGAATGTTTTCAGGGGTTTTCCTAACAACAGTTTCTATTTTGTTTTTCTTGGAGGCATCCTGGGTTTTCTTACTTTGGAGGTAATACTGCCTATGAACCTCCATGATAGCATTTTCAAATCATAGCTTGTACTCTTCAAAATCCTCATATGTTCTATCAGTTTTGTTTGAAGAAAATAGACCTTGTTCCTCGTCTGTGAGAAAAACATCATCCTCATTATTGGGGTCTATCAGATTTAGATGGTTTTCTTCCTGCTCTTTAGTCTCTCTTTCCTCTTCATCTACATAGTTTTCTTGGAAAGGAGGTCTGATTTTCTAGTCATTGTCTCTTTGTTTGTTTTGAGGAGGGTCTCTTCTGAAGTTTTGGTTTCTATTTCTGTTTTTGGGATTTGCTTGGTTTTCCCTAGGGGGTGCTCTTTCATTCAAATTTATTTTCTACACCATCCTTTCCATTACCCTAACTAGATTTTCAATTCTAGCATCAGATGTGGAGGCCATCGTTTCCTCTTTGTATGTAACCTTCTTCTCTGCCCTTAACCTAGCCCTTATAGCATTTAGGTTGTCTTCTATGCCTTATGCTAATTGACATTAGCTGAAATTATCTTTGAAAGATAAGATATCATGATCCTCTCATGATTTGATATCAACACAACAAATCATGAGGATAAAAATTTGCATCTCACTCGCCTGGTTCACCTCTTATGGTGTTTGAATTTTACTTTGACCGAGCTGCTAAGTTGTATTCTTAATCGATCCAGGATATGAAGATAGGAAAAAATAATTGTACCAACTAAGTTACACCTTCCCATATGCCCGTTTTCTTGGATGGATCTTCAGAACCTATCAAACCTTAGTCTCAACTGTAGAATCTTATGTTAACTGCGGAATCACTGTAATTTTTCATCCAATGTAAATATTAAGCTAAACAATAAAGAAAATTGTCATTTATGAAATAGAATATGATCAAGTATCTGATATGCCATAATCCTTGTGAATTAATGCCCAAATTAAAGTTATGAAGGTGTTGTAATATACAACACCCCCCATTTATTTTAATAATAAATGGGGACCCTTTAAAAAAATAAATATAGTTTAAGAAACATTATTTCGTTTAGCGTTAAGTTTTGAACTTTAGGAATAAAAATAATTTTCCTTTCTCTTTAATTCCATTGCGCTTAGCACAAATCGCAAAGCTCACAAGTTTACAAAAGTTAAAACACATGTAAATGTTGCGAATTGCGATAAGCGCTCCAACCTTTTTGAAATTATATGAAATTTCCCATTGAAAATCTTAGAAAACCCTTAAAGTTATAAATCAAGTCACGCCTCCTTAAAAGAAAAACTTATGTCATTTCAAAATGAACTGCGATGAGTCAGATTCGATAAGACAATAAACGAACAATGAAACATATCCATAAAATCTGATAAAGCACAATACTTTGAGTTTTTAGTGCATATCACATTCTGCAACGTTAAGCCAAATGGAAATTTATATCCGTTGTGATAAAGTGCCATATGCGATTTGCGCATATCACATTTCACATACACTTGCGGTGAAAAAATATAGTATTGTGATCTATAAAAGTTGTGATTTGTGCTATATCATTTATTACTAAAGCGCTTGAAGTTATCCTTAATCAATCGATCCGTTATAAGATCTGATGATTTATATCGTTGGATTGGACATATTGAGTAGGGCATGTAAAATATTTGATGAACGATCAAAGGGTTATTAACGACATTCAATGGGTACAAAGTTCGAAAAGATCGATATCTTTCTTAAAGCATGTTTTAAATTAATGATCCAGGTGGATATTGGTGGCCACCCACCTATTCCACTTGGCCCCCCACCATTGTCTCTTTCAGTTTCGGTTTCGCGCAACACTATTTTTAAGGTTTCGAGTCTGAACTTAGGAACGTTTGAGGCCCTGGCGACGTTTTTTGGGTACGAAAGCGCCAGCGAATTTTCTGATAAAATTTTTTGATAAAATTCGTCCCGACAGCTGTAGTCCTCGGATAGAGCTTTCTAATGATGTATCATATGCGTCAAACGGAGATAGTATGCCAAAGTTACGTCCCTGGGAAGTTGAAACACCAATTTACCCAAACTGGGCCCATAGTTTTGGCGCTTCATCTCCTAGGGTTAGGTTTTTGGGATGTTTAGGGTTCTCCATTGTTTCTCAATAATAAATAGGCCCTCGCGCCTCATTGTAAAGCAGTTCAGAGGTCTGTAGCCACGACATCTCTTCTCAGAGATTCGCTACCAGCACCCTAGCTATTTTATTTCCATTATGTCTGTAAGCATCTTTCTGTTATTTGATATTAATGAAATGAAGTGTTATTTCCGCTGCATCTCTGTATTTATGGTTATGTGCTTATTCTGTTGCGTTCCTGCATAAATCCGGATCAGTGGTATCAGAGCGGTCTGCTTTTTCTCGATCCTTCTTTGCATGTCCCCAACGAGGTCGGGGTATAAGGAGCTAGGGCTTGATCTGGTGGAACCTTTGCAAGATCGGCCTCGTAAACCTCGACGGACGCCCATGGGGGACGAAAAGAAAGATGAGGGAGCAGGAGATCCTATCAAAATATTGCTCGAGGAGGCCCTCGAAAAACACAGGAACGCGATGATGGATAGTTTTGCTCAGATCCTTCAACGGCTGCCCACCGGCGGCGCATCTGCATCCAGTAGCCACTCTGGAGTTGCGACTCCCTTTAAGGTACAAGTAAATTTTGACATTCCCATATTTGAGGGTCAAATAGACGCAGATGCCGTAGATAGATGGCTGAATCTATTAGAAGGATATTTCTCTGTTCATGACTTTTCAGACCGGGAGAAGATTATTTTTGCACTCCTCAAAGCTACCCCCCATGTTAAGGACTGGTGGGAAACCTACCGTGAGAACAAGGACCAGACAGAACCCTCTCTGTTCTCGGCCGTACCAACTTGGAATTCTTTCCGAGACGCCGTCAAGGAACAGTACTATCCCGTGGGGAGCTATGAGGACAAGTACATACAATGGACCACGCCGCGACAACAAAGGGATCAAGATGTGCATGAGCTGACGAATCTGTTCCATACCCTGCGCACAAAGTTGGGTATCAAAGATTCAGAGAAACATCTGGTGCTAAAGTATCGCAGCTGTCTGCACAGATACATTCAGGAGGAAATGGAGTTCCTCGACATCTCCTCGCTTGGCACGGCATACCGGTATGCTGCCAAGATTGAGCAGAAATTCAAACAGAAGAAGCGAGACTTTGGATCTGTGAATCAAAAGCAAGGAAAAGGTGCTTCCAAACCACAAAACAAAGGACAGAGCATGGCGGCTAAAGACAACCCATCAAAGCCACAAGACAAGAACAACACCGTAAAGCCAAAGAAGGACACGGGAAAGTGGTGTGAGTTCCATAAGAGCTCCACTCACAACACAAGTGAGTGTCGGGCCAAGCAGTCGCTAGTGGCCGAGATGAGGGCTTCTGAGTCAGATGCATGCTTTGACTCCGAATCAGAACCTGAAAAGGGGAATGAAAAAGGGAAATAGATTATTGATGCGAGGCCCAACGCCACTGTTGCCACTACAAAGATCCAGAAGGAGGAACCAGAAGATCCAGAGGAGGAGGAACGTCTCTTCCACTCCCAGATGTGGGTAAAGGGCTCCCCGGTACAGTTCATTTTCGACAATGGGAGCCAAAAGAACCTCATTTCAGCAGACGCCGTGAAGCGGTTGGGCTTGCCAACCACAGCTCACCCACATCCATACACCATCGGGTGGCTTCACCAAGGACGAGATCTCCGCGTCAGCCAGCAGTGTCGCCTTCCCTATAGCATCAAGCCCTTCACGGATGAGGTATTATGTGATGTTGCTCCTATTGATGTTTCTGATGTATTATTAGGACAACCAGACTTGTGGAAGCGTCATGCTGTGTATGAGTCTCGACCTCGTGCTGTTATTATTACTTTGGGAAATAAGTTGTACAGGATACCAGAGGTACCACCTCCTACGACTATCTCTTTGGTTACTGCAAAACAATGTAGTAAGCTCATTTCCCAAACCAGAAAATTCGTTTTTCTGATGATCCGCCCCCAGGGCAAGAAGAAGACTGTGGCCACGACCTCCAGACAGGGCCCCTCTGCACGACAACAACAAATGGATAAGGTCGTGGAGGAGCACGAGGACATCTTCACCTCACCCACAGGGGTTCCTCTGCACTGCCAGGTCAAGCACCCGATTGATCTGACCCCAGGTGCGCCACTACCCAATGGACCGATCTATCGACGCTCGGTTCTGGAAAATGATGAAATCAAGAGGCAGATTCAGGAGCTGTTGCAGAAAGGTCACATCAGACCAAGTTCATCGCCCTGTGGGAGCCCGATCGTGTTGGTACAGAAGAAGGATGGGACGTGGAGACTCGCTATTGACTATCGGGCGCCGAACAAGATCACTGTCCGGAATAGGTACCCAATCCCACGGATTGATGACCTTCTGGACCAACTCCAAGGTGCAAAATATTTCAGTAAGATCGACCTGAAGTCGGGGTATCACCAGGTACCAATTGAACCCTCTGATGTGTGGAAGACTGCCTTCAAAGCTAAGGAAGGCCTTTTTGAATGGCTGGTCATGCCTTTCGGGTTGACGAATGCTCCCGCAACCTTCATGAGGATGATGGACGACATCTTGCGGCCATTCACCAACTCACTCGTAGTGGTGTACTTGGATGACATTCTGATCTTCAGCAAGACTTGGGAAGAGCACCTTCATCACATCCGACAAGTCCTCCAAACACTGCGGCAACACAAGTTGTGTGCCAATTTGGAGAAGTGCACGTTTGGCATGACCCAGGTTCAATATCCGGGATACATTATTGATGAAAGGGGGGTGCATGTGGATCCAGCCAAGATCCAAGTCATTCAGGAGTGGCCAGCCCCAACCACTATAACAGAGTTTCGTAGCTTTCTGGGTCTTGCTAATTTCTACCGTAGATTCGTGTTGGGATTCTCTCATATCACTTGGCCCTTGAGTCAAGTCACCAAGGGAGGAGCGAGAGCAAAATTCTTTTGGTCAGAACCTCAACAGAAGGCGTTCACAGAATTGAAAAATTGCCTCTGTTCTGCCCCAGTGCTCACATTACCAGACTTGCAACAGCCATTTGAGATCGAGACAGATGCCTCCGACTATGCTATTGGGGCAGTTCTTACTCAACAGGGACATCCAGTGGCATATCACAGTGAGACATTGTCTGAGACAGTTCGCAAGTATCCCACCTATGACAAAGAAATGTATTCCATTGTGCAAGCCCGTCGACAATGGAAGCATTACATTTTGGGGAAGGAAACAATCATCCACACAGACCACCGGCCCCTGCAGTTCATACAGACACAAGGGAAGTTGCAGAATGATCGCCATCAGAAGTGGTCCACATATCTGCAACAGTTTCATTTGAACATCAAGTACAAGAAGGGTAGCACCAATACTGTTGCAGACTGCCTCAGCCGACCACCGATCGTGGCGCTCACCACCGTGCTCAACTCTTGTGGGCACGAGACTTCTGATTGGCCGCTTCTCTATGAGAGTGACCCAGAATTCGGCCACACTTACAAGGCACTCTTGGGGGGCACACAAGTTCCAAATTTTCACCTCCAAGATGCACTTTTATGTCACCTGGGACACCTTTGTGTTCCTTCAAGCGAGCGTGCCAAGATGATATGGGAAGCACACTACAGTCGAGTCGCTGGGCACTTCGGGGTCGAGAAAACAGTAGCAATACTACAGAAGTATTTCTATTGGCCGAACCTTCGAAAGGACGTCGAGAAACACATCAGATCCTGCACTGCTTGTGCCATTTCCAAACCGACCATCAAGAAGCAAGGCCTATATACTCCACTACCTACCCCTAGTCGACCGTGGGAATCCATCTCCATGGATTACATGTCGGGCCTACCTTCTACTAAGAATGGAAATGACTGTGTTTTCGTGGTCGTTGACAGATTCTCGAAGATGGCCATCATGGCGGCCTGTAAGAAGAATATCACAGCAGAAGCCACTGCTAAACTCTTCTTCGAACGAGTGTGGGTGCACTTTGGGATCCCACAGTCTATCATATCAGATCGAGATAGCAGGTTCCTCAGCACATTTTGGTCCAGCCTCTGGTCAATGTTGGACACAAAGCTCACCAAGTCCACAGCTTTCCATCCCCAAACAGATGGCCAGATAGAGGTAGTCAACAGAATGATTGTACACATTCTGCGCATGTAAAACTCAAAGCATCCACGCACATGGGACGAGAGCCTCCCCTATGTACAACACAGTTATAACCGAGCTCTCCACAGTTCAATTGGCCATAGCCCCTTTCAGGTGGGCTTGGGATTCCAACCACTATGTCCCATTGACATAGCCATGCCGTTTGCAGCTGCTCAGGCCGATTCAGCTCATGTCCAGTCTGAAGTTGACAAAGCAAGTAGCTTCATCGAGCGCATTCAACACATCCGCCAACAAGTTCATGATATATTGGACAGAGCCAATGCGAAGTACAAGCAGCGCCATGATCAACACCGGGTGCCACACCACTTCCAGGTGGGCGACAAAGTATGGCTACATTTGCAGAAAGAGCGCCTCACTGGACCTCACCGCAAGCTTCGCCCGCTCCGATACGGGCCGTACACCATCACTAAGGCTGTAGGTAACAATGCCTTCGAGCTTAGTATTCCACCATTCCTTGGTCTGCACCCAGTCTTCAATGTGGATCGCCTTCGTCCTTACTTTCCACCTCTACTGGACACCTCGGACATTGCAGAATAACTCACACCAACAGAGTTAAACCCAGACTGCATGGAACAGGCCACCACAGATTGTATCATGGACATGCAAATCAAGAACACTCGTCAACAGCAGATCCAACCGTATCGGGTTGTCAAAGCTGGCCAACTCCTGCACCAAGGAAAGTGGTTCACCAGGGACCAAGTTCAGCAGAAATTTCCTCATCTCATGGAGGAACTTAACGCAATGGGGACCATTGCTTCCTAAGGGGGGAGGAATGATCCAGGTGGATATTGGTGGCCACCCACCTATTCCACTTGGCCCCCCACCATTTTCTCTTTCAGTTTTTTAGTTTCGGCATAACTTACTATTTTTAGCGTTTTTCGGGTCCTGAACTTTGGGAGTCGTTTTGATTTTTGGGTATGAAAGCGCCAGTGAATTTTCTGATAAAATTCGTCCCGACAGCTGTAGTCCTCGGATAGAGCTTTCTAATGATGTATCATATGCGTCAAACGGAGATAGTATGCCAAAGTTACGTCCCTGGGAAGTTGAAACACCAATTTACCAAAACGGGGCCCATAGTTTTAGCGCTTCATCTCCTAGGGTTAGGTTTTTGGGATGTTTAGGGTTCTCCATTGTTTCTCAATAATAAATAGGCCCTCGCGCCTCATTGTAAAGCAGTTCAGAGGTCTGTAGCCACCACATCTCTTCTCAGAGATTCGCTACCAGCACCCTAGCTATTTTATTTCCATTATGTCTGTAAGCATCTTTCTGTTATTTGATATTAATGAAATGAAGTGTTATTTCCGCTGCATCTCTGTATTTATGGTTATGCGTTTATTCTGTTGCGTTCCTGCATAAATCTGGATCAATTAAAGCGGATTTTTTTTTATTTGTGTTGATTTAACTCTATTCTCTTTCCTTTTTCTCCTTATCTCAGATCTTAATTTACTCATCTTGCTTGAATTCAGGAAACTACCTAAGGAAGTGATATCAAAAGGAATGACAAAGAAAGGTAAATCAGTTGCCCAAGTGTCCATTTCTGAAACTACATACATGCCTCCACTATTTTCAGACACTACGTGCAATAAGGACAATGGAGTTTCTTCATGGGAATCCATGTATAATATGTTTTAAGATGAACATCCAAGAGAAATAAATAAGATGGCAACGAAAAATAAGGTTGTTTCATCAGAACCTTCTTACTTCAAAGTTGCATGTTCGTTTTTACATAGGATAGCTGCAAGGCCAAATATCTTACTATACACTGATATGGTAAAATGGGTCATTGAAAATATCAATATTACAGACATGACATTCAGAATTCTAAACTGGAGGACATGGGTTCATTCACTGCCGAGGATTTGCAAACAATGTATCATTTGCCTACGCCACAAAAGATTTATGATAAAGATTTCCTAGAAAGTTTTACAAGAAAGAGTCAAAACCTAATGAAGGTAGTGAAAGGATGGAAGGAATATCAAGGCAAGATAAAGCGTGACAAACTCGGTATGTACCCAATAGCGCAATTTCCATCACCTTAGTGTTTTGTAGTGGGAATGATGTTTTAGACTATTTTCTAGACCCGATACCACTGTGTTTTACATTGAATGGGTTCCTTTAATTAACACAATCGTTAATTATACTATCATGAATTGGGCAAACATTTTATTTGATAATTTGGCCAAAACCATTATCGATTAAAGAAAAATAGAGTCTTTTTGACTAGGACAATTCCTCCTCTTTATATGAGCGCATATATCATGGATGCTATATGTTTCTGCTTGAAATTTCCTATTATGGGTTGGAAATGGACTAGCCAAGACCCTAACCCTATTCATATTTATCATAAATCCCTACGGGAGTCTGAGTTTCATTTACATTTCTACAAGATTTTTCATGGAGTTATATTTCCCATTCATCAGATCATTTTCAATAAGAGAGCTCCTAGAATTTCTAAAGAAGCCAGTGTCGATATTTTGCCTGTGGCCAGATGGTTTGGTGAGGAAAATTTTATTTATATCAAATTTTTTGGGAGTCTTTATTCCCCTCATGTTATACCCTACTATGTTCCAGATAAACTCTTGGCAAGATAGATTGCATATCAAACTCTTGTAAATGGTATAACCAAGCAACTCAGAGATTATAAGAAAGCCATCTGGCCTACATTCCCATTACAGTGTGGTACCTTCGCCCTTATTGACATAGGTCATGTAGTGAAATAAATTCCAAACATTACTTCATTGAATCTGGCTTTAATGCCAGGGAGATATTATGCTCCTAAAGATGTGGTCCAAAATTTTACCACTAGTCTTAAACTCAGACCTTCCATGAATGAAAAGGATATGTTTGATGATTTATTTGAAGGAGTAGAGAAATTTGCAGATGTGTTAAAAATGGAATCCAATAAGCTAAGTGTAACATATGTTAAAGCTTTTCATGAATATAGAAACAAGAGGTTAGAAACAGTCCCATTGGACTTGTTACTAATGGAATATGTCAGAAGGCCAATTCCCAGCATAAGTTTAGATGATGAAGAAAAAGAGATGTCAAAAGACGAGTCACAAGAAAAATCAATTCGAGATTTAGAGAATTCACAACACTAGTCTCAGAGTTCAAATCATTATGATAATGAATCTGAAAGTAAAAATGAAAGCCCTGAGAAGATAATTGAAAAATTAATTAAAGGAATTGATATGCGAACTAAGGAAGAAACTGGTGGAGCTGAATTATCTTCAAAATAAGTTCAACATTTTCAAACTACACTTGAGTAGACAGATAAATCTCAAGTACAAAATTTAAAGACAAAATTGACAAAGTTTACTAAAGCACTGGAGACACCACCAAATCCTAATCCAGAAGGATCAACAAGTTTTCAAATTCATGAGAAAACTTAGAAACTAGCAGGAACAACAATGGCACTTCAGCAGATGCCAGAGGTTTAGGAACATGTGATCATCCTGACCTACCCAACTGAAGAAATCATTTTAAATTTTGACGAAATACCTCCACTAGATTTTTTATACAACACAAATCACAAAGCTGTAGTAAAGAGGAGGAAAAGAAGAAGAGCTGATGAAATTATTACAACTCACAATAATGAATCAGTTTATGTTGTCTGGAAAGACTCTTTGCCAATCCTTTAGAACATCTTACCAAACTGTCACAATTTGCATGTGCATATGCAACTGCTACAATTGATAAATCAGCAGAAGTGCAACTTCTGCTCAAACAAAAGGAAGATAAAGATCAAGAATTGGAAGGACAACTGGAACATGAAAAGCTTAATGCCAATAAGCAAATTGAGATGAAAATGTCACAGTTCTAGAAATACTTTGAAATATTAAAGTTGCAGCATCTAGTAAAAATTTCTGAGAAGGATACATAGATAGAGGAAATGATAGATAAAATTAAAAGCCAACATAAAATGGGAGAGTTTATAAAAGAGGCACTCGAATGGAATGCAAAATTGAAGGAACAACAAGATACTTTTTTTTTAGCAAATATCAACTACCAATTCATATTGTGAAACAAGAAAAATTTTGGTTCAACAAATGGCGAACAGAAGACTGGAATGTGAAAAAGTTCAAAATAAAATTTCTGAATTCATCCTATGGCAAGAATATGATATAGGAAAGAAATTTGATCTCTCGAAAATTGATAAGTTTCACAAAGATATTTTATTTAAAGACTGGGAAATGCAATTAAGATAGGCAGAGAAGGCAACATCAAAAGTAGAAAATCTAACAAATGAGATCATCGAGTCTGTTAATGGACAAATTCTAAATGCTGAACTTATCAAAGAATATACAACCGAAGTGATCCCAGAGCTCAAACTGTTGGAAACATAGTGGAAGGAAATCATAGAGACACGACCAGGTCAGATCTAGGATCACACAACCAGCTCAGTTGAAGCCAATGGTGGATATTTACCAACACTCATAGATCAAATAACAAAGGAAGATCAGGCCACTTAAGCAAATTATTATCTAGATTGTAGTTTAGTTTACTTATTATGAGGAAGGTTGTTTGAAAACTCCTCAAATTTCTATGTAATAATCTATTTTTGACCTATTCGGTTTAGTATTTAAACCCTTCTCATGAATTTAGAGAAGGGTCTAGAAATTTGTCAAAAAACATTTGCAAAGGAATGCACTCTATATTTTTGTGAATGCCTTGATGAATTAATGGACCATAGTTTGTTTTCTTTTGATATTGAATTTGTTTAACTGAAGCTTCACTTTTTTACTCATTGAATTTCTTTGACGTGAAGAGGAGCATAATACTATTGTCAGTTTGAATGAGTAGAACCTCGTATATATGGTGTTTCTACACATTATGTTAAGTTTTACTTCTTGACTTGACAATCATCTTTTATTTGTATTATATATGAAAGATATTATCACAAATAAATGTTAAATGCACTTATGTACTGATATTTATTTATGGTTACTTCTCTCATATATGATCAAACTTATGAATGCGATATATATTTCACAATTTTTTTGATTAAACTAATTTGTCAAAATAATTATTTTTACATCGTTTTCATCTCTTTCAACTATTGAATAATCTTCATTACCAATTATTGAAAGATATCCTTCTAGATCACATTAAATAATGAATACTCCTGGGTATATAGTAGAATAAATATTTAATCACGCCATATGATAGATTAAATCAATTTTCCATTTGCATGATATAAACAAACATACCCTCATTATCCTTATTGGGAAACTCGTCCCTTTATCCATAGTCGGAGCCACTACACCAAATGGAAAAGGACTTGCTCTAAGGTCTTCACAGGGTGGTTTTCCCCCATGTTGTTGCAACATAATTCCGAGGCCTCAACAGAAGGTCAAAAAGAGGAAAATGGAATGCAAAAGGGTTGTAAAAAATAAGCAATTTTGGGGTTCAACACTCCCTGTGATATATTGTTTGAACTTGACCAATGCATGTATAATGGCCAACATATATTTTTCATAAATTGAATAATTCCACTCATAATATCCAAATTTGTGACTCTGAAGTGCTATGGGGTTGTGATCCTACATCAAAACTACTCATATTTTGGTCCTAGAACCATCACACCCGAGCACAAATGGCTAGGTGAAGTATGGTAGTGCAAGCATAGGGCAAAAACTCATCACCTACTTCAACTTCTAAAATTTTTCTTGTGCTTTATTGGTCCAACCGAAAGGTCTCTCTTTGGTGAGGTATGTAACATGTATTGTCAACTACGAGAACCCCTTAACTTTATATAGTATGTGCAAAGTCTAAGGAAGATTTTTAGTTCAGTTATATTTTTCAGGGTGGATCACTCAATGATTGCCTTGATATTCTCCTAATGAACCTAAACCCCATCATTCCTAATAACATCCCTAAGTATATAATCATTTTCATGTCGAACTTGCACTTGGACTCTTTTACATATAATTCTTGTTCTTCCAGAATCCCCAATTCCTTGTCGAAGTGCATTGGATGGTCCTCCCAAGTATTGTTGTAGACAAGTATATAATCAAATAAAACTAGCAAGTAATTTCACAAATATTTGTTGAACATGTGATTCATACACAACTCAAAAAAAATTTGGGCATTGGTTAGCCAAAATGGCATAACCATGCACTCATAGTGCCCATAATGGAACTTGAAAGTTGTCTTCGAGATGTCCTTCTCCCGAAATTAAATCTGATGGTAGCCTGAACAAAGATCTCTGTTAAAAAATTATTTGGCTCCCTTCAGCTCAACCATCCTGGAATAGGATATTGGTTCTTTATTGTACACTTTTTAAGAGCCTGCTGGTCAATACACATATGCAAGTAACAATCCTTCTGTTATCACTCTAGTAATTCTAAAGTTGTGAGATTTTAGTTTAAAGTCTAAGAACACTAGAGGTAACCACAAACCTACTTGTAAACTCTAGGATCTAGCCTTCCTAGGGTTCAAAGAGGGCTTTCTCTGCAAGATTTAACTTTGTTTTGATTTATAAGATATTAGGCTAGTTATGATTGTGCAATTTGGTTTTAATTTGGTTTGGTTTGATGGGAAAAATCACTTAATGAGATGGATAGTGGGAAATATGTTTGTCCATTGGGCTAAGGAGTCAAAATTCAAGCAGACAGAACTAGGATCAAGGTCAAAAAGTCAAATTTTTTCAGGACAAGATAGATAAGTCTTTGAAGATCTTGGAAGGCTGTTTTGGTGAAGTGGTTTGATCGGGATAAAGAGAAATGAAGGGTTCTTTGATCTGAAAAAAGGAAGGAGTAGATAGAGGTCAAATGAAAGAGGGAGAAATTAAGGGTTCCCTACTCTGGAAATCAACAGAAAACATAGAAATGATAAACAGTAAAGACATGGTGCTTTTAACAAATCCTGAAATAATACTCCTATTTATTCATTCAAATTTGGAACACATATGTGGGTGCATGAAACAAAGAAGATAAACAATGACAAGTAGAAAGTACTTCACTTCAATGGCTCATCACATGAATCTTGAAATATGATGCTAGTTGATCTGATCCAATCTGCTACTCGAAATTTGCAACAAAAAGCTTCTAAGTCCAACAAAAATGACTATAGAAATATTCAACAATTTATACCACAATATTACTTCAAAGTGTGAAGTATTTATACAATTTTTTTTACAAAATATCCTAGAATATTTCTAGGAATGGTCTAAAGGAAAATAAAATATCTTTACAATAAAATAGATACAACTGCTTAACAAATCAACAAGCTATCCCATTGATCCAAATAAAATAGAAACTGTTTGTGGATTAGGTGCAGCTGGCTGCCTTGGTGTCCTCTTTGCTGGTAGAGATATTTCAAATCTGTTTTGAAATATTATCGTCAATATATTATACTCTTTAACTTTGATTTATCTTCATCCTTTGATACTCTTTAACTCGGATACTCTTTAACCTTTGTAAAAACCGCCTTACTGCTGTAATAATTTTTTCTTTGACTATAAAAATCAGCAAACTGTTTTGTCTTTCTCTTTACATTTTTACTTCTACAATAGGTCAGTAAGTGATTTCCAAGAGCTTCATCATTAGGAATTTGTATCTTTTTCAATCTCCTGAAATTTTTATCTGCCTCAGTATATCTAGCAAATGTTGGTTTTATGAAAAATAAATGTCTTATCTCATGCTGTAGATAAAATAGATCTTCAAAAATTTTGAGTAAGACCTTCCCTGTTGGAATGCCTTGTCCTTGTCTTTTCAACCTACTCTTTTGCATACTCTCTGATTTTCTTATTATAATATTCCCGTGGCATAAGTTGTCATTAATGATCAAAATGTTAGGCAAACTTCTTTGCCTCAAATTTTCAAATTTAACCATGAACTTGGTTATGGCTATGTTCATATTTTCACATTTTTCTTCAAGTTGTTTCATCAGATTCTTCTTTGAAAGGACTTTCCTTATTTCAAGGATTGTCTCTGTCCTATTAGTGATCTCTAGTTCTTCCAACTCTTGCTTGGTTTTACTGTTGAGAAACTTTATCAATTCTAAGGCTTGCCTAGGTTTGTCATCTAGCTCATCTTTAGTTTTCTGAATCTCTTCTTGTGTTACCTTCAGTGAAAATCTCTGTTCATATATTACCTGGATTGAGGGCCACACATCATTAATGGATTCAATGATTTGGTTCCATAACTGGTTTTTCACATATCATATTGGCTCCTTCAAGGTTAATCTTTTTGTAGTTTTTTTAGTTCTTCATTTAACCTATTAGCTCTTTTCTCATGATTTTAGCACTTATTTGAGCTAACTTCTTTGTATCCTCAAGGTTATCAATCATCTTTTTCAATATGTTAATCTCACTTGTTTGAAGTGAAATTTATTCCATGGATTTTACTAATTTACTAGCCTCATTTGTGGGCTGCACTGTTGATGTAGAAGATTTTGTGGCTGAAGTTGTGGATGATGTCACTGGCACTATAGTAGCTAGTGGTTCTTTTGGTGCCAACTCTTCTGCCAGAGTTGAAGAAACAATAGTAGTAACCGTGGGAATTATTGTAGGAGTTTCCTGAGTTTTAGTAGCTTCTCTTTCATGGACAAGTTTGTCTATTTGAGTCTCCATTTCTTTGATTTGTCTTGTTAACTGAAAAATTAAGTTCATCATGTCACCCTTCTGAGTTTGTCCTTGTACTATTTCTCTGGCCTATGGATGTTCATTTGGTGGCAACTTAAGCTGTTTCCTCAATGCTGCAATGTCCTCATTATTCTTTTTAACTAACTTTTCTGCTGCTTTAACATTTGCAGGGTCATATCCTATTTGGAGAACCAACACTTCTAGAGACTTAATTCTAAGATATTTGGCATATGATGAGGCTTTGTCAACCTTCATTTTATCACTCATGTTGATGATTGTATTTTGAAGCTTGTTGATACTCATAGCTTTGGTAGTTATAGTAGAATATAACATCTTTGAACTCCACCTATGAAACTCAATCTTATCTCAATTTTGGCAATTCTAGATCAATTTTCTTATAGTCTGCAACTGTCTTTGGAGTGTTCACTGTAGGTTGGATCACTGACATTATCAACTTTTTATTTGAGTAGTCAACGGCTAATAAAATTATGTTTTGAACACCTGGTGTTTTCTTCAAATATTGAGAGTAAATCTCATTTTATATCTCTTCATTCTTTGTTTTAATCTGTTTATACTTTTCCTTGATATCAAGATCCTTTTCCTTTGTTGTCTATGAAGATGATGCTTCCATATTCTGCTGTTTCTCTATCATCTGTGTATTTGAATTATCAGGATTTCCTTCATTCAAATTCTTTGTAACTGGCTCATTTCTGATGACTGTAGCAACATCTGTATTTTTTACTGGGACATCTGTGTCTTCAACTTCAATAGTCACTTTTTCTTTACCAACTGAATTTATCTTAGGCTTTTTATTTTATATTAACTTGAACCTAGTTTAAGTTGTGGTTTCAACAATGTATGTTCCTTCTTCTATGACTCTTTTGGTGTCTTTTTCTCCTTGATTAGCGGTGTGTAAGGTGTGACTAGTATCACCTTGCTTTACTGTATCTATCAAAGTGTTTTCTATCCACTCAGTCTGATTGACATACTTCTCAATCTATGGTTTTTTCTCATGAATAAAGGGTGTTAGTTTGCACTTAACCCTCATTTTACTCAATATTCCTTGTGGATCATAGTTCCAGGAGAAAATCTCTTCAAATCTATACTCTAGTAACTGTTTTCCTGCTTCTTGTTCTTCATCTCTGTGATTACAAATAAATGGTCCCACTTGATTCTTCAACTTAAATTGTGTTTTCTTCTTTGTTGCTAGGAAGTTGATAGAATCAAAATTTAAGATTTGCCTGATATATTCCAAGGAAAAAACCCTCATTGGTACATATTTGGGTAGTTTGTAAGGTAATAAATTAGACCCAAATACTATGATTTCTATGTGTTTTTCATACAAATACCAATCTCCAGCTCTAGTCTGTTTAGATAGTTGTAGAATTTTCTTCATTTACTCACTGATCCTTGGTTGTTCTGTGTTGGTCAACATATTGATCAATGGATGGAAAAAATTGTCTGTAAACTCTGCAAAAGTGAATTCTAAGGACTCCTTTCTAATAAATGAAGTCCAAAATATGACTGCAAGTAGATTTTATTCTATATCAAGCTTTTGGAGGGTTATAGGGAACTTGTCTGCTTGAAATTACAAAAACATATGGAAGAGAAAAGATGTGTATCTAAACACTCCTTCAGTTGGAAATTTAACCAGCTGATCATGAATATTGTCAGCAATATACTCAACATAATTGAAAATTACAGAGGGAGGTTGTCCTGGTGTAAAAGTAGATAGAAACCCTAGGATGGACTCATAGTATGCTCATCTGTAAAGTATCATAGGATAAATGACAGCATGGAAATGACATGTCTAGACCCTTATGGAAATTTTGAAGTAGAATATGGAGGATTAATACTTGGAAAATTTGAAACCTTTTGGGAAAATCAAGGCCAATTTACAACTTTGTAAGTGCCTCTATTGACAAAGGAACTACTTTAGGATCATGTTTGAGTTGTAACATCTGGTTTATGGACTCAGTAGTAATTGTAAAAAGTAATTTTTTGTTTGCATTCATCATTGCTCTATTTTCAGGTGAATAATTAATCTGACACAACCTAATAACCTTTGGGCATGGATGAGTGTCTGGAACAACATATTTGAGCAAGTTTGATTCACAAATTTGGACTTCTTCAACTTGATCTAAGGACTTTTCATAGCTCTAGCAGTGGACGTCTATCAAATTAAATTCAATAATAGGATCTGCTATTTTATAGTTTACATCTGCTAAAGGGATGTGCTCAATGTCTACAACAGGAGTTTGTAGAGGATTCACAATGATAATAGTCTTGGTGAGCATATATGGAGTGGATTTTGGCATTTTCTGTTTTTTAGACTTTCTGGTTTCTTCTGTAAGATTAAATGGTTTACATAAGTTTTCTTGACTTTGACAGAGGTTCTTGGATGAAAATGGGTACAACTTGTTCTTTTGCCTTGGATTTTAACTTTAATTTCAATCTCCAAAATGAATTTCAGACTCTTACGGGTTATGAAAATAAGAAACATGGGTTTCATAGGCTTTTCAGTGGATAATTAGGCTGAAAAATTGTTTGAAATTAAGCACAGAGGGTCAGGTTACCTGCAGAGGATTTCTGGGTTTGATTAGATTTTTATATAGTCTATAAAAACTAGAATAAACTCAATATTTTTCTTTAAAAATGAACGCAGTATAAAACAATGTTTTATCGAAATTTTGATAGGGATTTGACACTTTTTGGGCAATCTAAAGGCTTTCTTGGAGAAATTAGGTTTATACTGGTTTCAATTTCTTTAGTAATTTCTTTTCAGAATGACAAAGGCTCGTTTTTTTTGGAAAATATGTGTTTATGCATGTATGGGTCTTTGGAAAAAGGTTCTGAGTTGTTTGACGGGTCCTTGGTATCTTTTCAGATCTTTGGAAGCAATTTGAGTCTTTTAGCAATCTTCATAGCAAAATGCGGGCGTTTTTCAGGTTCTGGGTATAAAAACAAAGCACAGGCTCCATTTTCTAAGTCAGGAGGAAAAATACAGTGTGATAGCGCAGAAAAAGAGAATAATGGCACATTTCAAAATTTATTAGGCGATTTAGGTTTAAATTGGCCTACAATTAATGTTAATCACATTGGGCAGTGAGAGGTTTTTCGGGCTTCAAAGGTGAAAAACAGTAAGTGGTTATCGCGTTGGTTTAAAGTGGTAAGCAGTTTTAGTTGGATCGGATGCGATCCAACATAACTGGGCCATGTGGAGGAGAGAGGAAAGGCTAAAACAACCCATTTCGCATCGAAAGGAAATGTGTCAATATTGCATGACTTTATTTGCGATATGGCCAGATGATCGTTAGATCTGGAGGCATGAGTGAGAATGGCTATTAGTCCTTGAATTTGCTCGACGTTTGGAGGTGGGGTCTGGGGTTTATCAATGTGGTGGGATAGGTTTTAAACCTTATAAATATATATTTATAAAGTTAAAACTTTATTTTATATGATTGGCAGAGAGGGTAGTGTTATATGTTTTAAGTTTTAAAACATTAACAAATGTATTTATGTTTTCAATTAAAACATTTAACAAAAGTTTCTACCAATGGCGCGTGTATTATATAATATGGCATAATATCCTTTTAGCAAGTGTTTAATACCATAGGGGTGGGATATTTATAATATTGATATGTTTAAACCTTATGGGAAAAAGGGCGGGTTTATTTTCGTCACATGGGATAATTTAACATAGGTTTAAATTTTAAATAAATGGGTTTGGGGGTTATTTACATATAAAGGGTTTAATAATATATATGGGAGGGATTTAATACTTTAGGTTAGTAGTTAGTATGAAATGAAGATGTTATGTATGAAATGAATTAAAATACATATTTTAAAACTAAGTAAAGTGTAAAAAATAGGCAATAAAGCATAGTTTGTCTCATTTTTTATTCTTTACACATAAAATTAGGATAAATGTATCTTATAGGTTTTTTGAGTGTTTTTGAATGAAGATGAAACTAATCATGTAGGTTTTTTACTTTTACTAAGCAAAAAAATGATTTTTACTTAGGAAAAGGGATTATTTTTTAGGAAAAGGGTGAATATGCTGATGAGATGGGTTTTATGTAGGGAATCCAGTATTTTTGACCAATCAGTTATTAAAGCCTTGGGTCCAGTCCCAATAGAAGTCAGAGAAATGCTCTGAGCCTCTTTAACTGAAGGTTTAAAATACTAGATCATTATGGGGGAGGGGAAATTAGTAATTTTTTGCCCAATGATGCTTTATTACATGTCTTGCACAACTGATTTCTACCTACCCATCATTATTCTAACATTTTTTACTTCATTTTTATGGGTGCATTTAAACTTGCAACCCTTAATCCATTTTTCTTTCAAAGCATAAAAACTATCTAAGTCTAACCTTATTTCATCTGAGGGCTCAAATTAAATTGTTGAGCTCCTCATTTATTCTCTAACTATCTACTGATTTGTCAAGTTTAAACTGTTTGACATATCTTTATTGTCTATCTAAAACATGAAATTCAAAGAATGAAAAGCTAAGATTAGACTGTTTAACTGATCATGGATTATGGCATTTATTGATAATCTGCACATAATCATTATTTTTGCAGTAAAAGGAAATAGTAGTGGCATTTTAACTTTCTCACTTTTAGGTTTTATTTTATCTCTTTTTCTTTTGGGGTCTATTTTTTCTAAGTCCTTTGATCTTTCTTTTAGGACTTTTACCCTCTTTTTATTTTTATTATTTTCAAATATGGGAAAACAACTTGCAGAAAGCAAGGTATGTACATATTTACAAGAATATGAAATTAAATTAAAAAATTATGAACCCTATTATTATAGGACCCTAACAGTGTCTCCACATGGGGATGGCATTTCTTGGTGAAATATCAAGAACTTTATGACTAGTAGCCTTTGAATTTTGACTGTGATGACCCTGTAAGTGTCTTCTGATCTCTGCAATTATTCATACTTTATGATATTTTACCTCTCAAAGCTTAGGGCCTTCTCTCCGGGCTTAAAATTTGTTAAGAAAAAATCCAATCCAATCTAAAACCTTCAATGTATATGTACAATGATCAAAGTAAATGAAACTAACTATCTATTATCTTTGATGAGTAGTAGTGCTTCAACATTCTACCATTTTCTAGTCCATCTAACATATTTGATCCATCCATTTCTTTAAGATAGAAAGCATTTTTACCTCTGTAACTATAAATAAGATAAGGTCATTTCCATAGAAAATAAAATTTTCCATGTTTATCCTTGTCTTCTCTTCTTGAATGCCACTTTAATACTTTGTCTCCAATGTAGAAATCATCTTCTTTACTCTTTTTGTCAAAAATTTTCTTTATTTTATCCTGCATAACTTGTGACTTAATGTAAACCTCTTCTCTTGTTTGCTGCAAGTGAATGATTTGATTTATCCTTCTTTGAATGTCATTTGGTTCAACTTGTAATTCTTGGATAATCTTCATTACTGGTACTCCTAAGGAAGATGGAAAAAAAACATCCATTCCATATAAAAGCTGGTAAGGGGATGTACCAATATATTTTTTGGTTGTAAGTCTATCTTCCCATAAGGCATTGACTAACTTCTTGTTCCAAGTCTTTTTTTATCTTCAAGTAATTTTTTGATGATGTTTACAAGGCTCTTATTTGAAGATTCAGCCAGACCATTACCTTGGGGGTAATATGCAGTAGAATGGCCTAGGGTAATGTGACATCTATGGAAAAATTCAATCATCTTTTTAGATTTGAATGCTACTGCATTATCAGTAATTATCTTTTGGGGACATCCACATCTTGAAAGTATGTTGCTTTCTAAAAAGGAGACAATGACATTATCTGTGGCTTGCCTAGTGGGTATGGCTTCAATCCACTTGGTAAAATAATAAGTGGTTGTCAGAATCCACTTATGTTGGGCTGATGATGGGGGATTAATTTCTCCAATGAAGTCAAGACCCCATTGTTGAAATGGAATTTCAGTTGAAATGGGTTTTAAGGGCAGGGGTAACAGATTTTTCTTACCCTCAAATATTTGACACTTGTGACAGGAGGTCACATAACTTTTAACATTTGCAAACAAAGTAGGCCAGTAAAAACCAGCTCTGAGGATTTTATCTGCAGTAGTCTTCCAGTAGAGATGTCCTCCACAGTCACTTGCATGAAATTCTTGTAATACTTTGTCAGCTTCTTCTTTTAACAAACAATTTAACAAAATCCCACTATGATCCTTCCAAAAAAGTACGTTGTCTAATATACAAAATCCTACTGCTTTAAGCTTTAGGAATCTAGCTTTTGTTCTTGATAATCCAGAAGGAGCTTGTAAGTTTAGTAATACAAATATGATATGTGCATACCATGGTGAGTATGAAAGGGCTTCACTGATCTCGGGAGTCGCCATCTCTTCCTGATCATCTACTTGGGAAATAAAATTTATGTCTAGGGAATGACAATTTGATTCAGCCATAAGTTTAGCTAAAACTTGACCTTTTATCAATTTAGTGGGTTTTATCTCTATGTCATATTATAAAATTGTGGCAATCCACTTATCTCTTATACCACCAGGACCATCCTGAGTTAGAATGTCTTTTACTACTGCATTTGGGACATAGGCAATGATGTGAGAATATAGAATGTACACTTTGAAATATTTAATGGCATTTACCAAAGCTAGGGCATGTTTCTCCATGATATTGTATTTCAAAGTGGCATCTCTAAGTGTTTTGCTAAAGAAAGCTATGGGCTGTTCATAACCTTGGTCATTTTTCTGCTGTAAAACTGCAACAATGGTGTGTTCTGAAGCAAATGAAAAAATGATGAAATCATTTTTAAAGTCAGGAATTATAAGGACTGGAGTTTTGGTTAAGGCCTGTTTGATGGATTCAAATGTTTGTTTGGCCTCAATAGTCCATTTAAGAACTGATTTTTTTTTAAGCATGTTGTGTAATTATCTAATTATCTCAGCTAAATTGGAAATGACTATTCTTAAAACGTTAATTTTTCCTAGAAAAGCTTGTAACTCTTTTATATTTCTTGGAGGAGTGATGTTAAGAATTGCGTCTATTCTGGCAGGGTCTATTCTAATTCCTTCCTTAGATATTATGTGTCCTAGTAACTTGCCTTCTTCTAGTCCAAATAAGGTTTTCTTGGGTTTAATGAGATGCCAAACTTTCTGCATCTTATAAATAATTGCCTAAGATGATCCAAGTGTTCATAATCAGTCTTAGAAAATACAGTTATGTCATCTAAGTAAATCACTAAGAATTCATGAATTTCCTTTGTAAAGGCTATATCCATAGCTATTTTAAAGGTAGCCCCTGCATTCATTAAACCAAAAGGCATTTTTACATACATAAAAGTGCCCCAAGGAGTAGTAAAAGCTGTTTTGGCTTGATCCTCTAGTTGGACTAAAATCTGGTTGTATCCTGAAAATCCATCTAAAAGAGAAATCCTAGAATAACCAACTAACCTTTGTAAAATATGATCCATCTTTGGTAAAGGATAATTATCTTTTAAGGAAAATTTGTTTATATTCCTAAAATCAACACATAATCTAATCTCTCCTGTTTTTTTCCTGGTTGGAACTAGGTTAGAAACTCAATCAGAATATCTGATTGGTCAATTATCTGTGCATCGTACATTCTTTTTACCTCTTTTTCTATTAAAGGCATCAAAACAGGGTTGATTCTCCTCAAGTTTTGTTTAGAAGGCTTTTGATCTTATTTTATAGGGATTTTATGCTGAATTATGTTGGTGTCATAGGATTTTAGGTCCTCATAACTCCAAGCAAAAACATCTTGAAATTCCTTAAAAAGAACAATATATTTTTCTTTTTCTTGTTGAGGTAAGGCTTTGGAAAGTTTGATCATCTTGGGTTTTAACTCTGTGCCTATGTTTCATTCCTCAATGTTAGATCTAAGTGGCTCCATTTTTTGTTTTCTAGCAACATCATTTGAGTCAAATAAATCTTCTAAAGGAGTTAAACCTTTTGGTAAGAAATTATATTTGAGATTTAATATTTCAGATTCATCACCAATTATCTCATCAATTTCTACTCTCTCTAAGTTATCTATATCTAACTGACTAAACTTAGTAGGTCTAACAAACTTTACTTTATTTACATCTATATTATTCAAATCTATTTCACTATCTAAATCTTGATCTATGGTACAATCAGTGTCTATTTTGCAGTTCTGAAATTCACCTTCATTATTTATAAAATGGTAAATTTTCCGGTCTTATGAAAAAATATACCAATATTTGAGGTTATCTGGAATTATTGGTCTGTGTTTTACTTTTGTAGTATATTTATGATTGGGATGAAAAGGTAAATTACAAGTACTAGAAAAAGTTACTAAGGAATGTGCTTGTAAATTTTTCTTTCTAGGTATTGCAGAGAAATTACATTCCAACAAATCATTAATCAAATCTAATACAGTCCCTCTATATCGGCCTAGTCTAAGATTGTAAACAGAATATTCACCTTTAATTTGTTTTACAATCAACTCCGAGTCTCCCATTATTGCTATTCTTTTTCCTCCTAAGTTCTTGATTATATGGAGTCCTAAAACGAGGGCTTCATACTCAGCCATATTGTTAGTGCATTTGAAATTCAGTCTGAAAGCATGGTCTTCTGCATGGTTCTTTTCAATGTTAGTTATCCATACTCCTGCTCCTGGTCCTAGTTTTTTTACTGAACCATCAAAATCTAAATGCCATAAAGATTCATGAAAGATATTGTCGTTGTTTTGTGTTTTCTTTTTGTCTTTTAGTTCAATTTTGATTTCATTATCAGTTTCAAATTTACATAAGATGAAAGAATCTAGATCAATAGGTGTAGCATAAATTGGGTAATTTATGGATCTTGCTGCACTAATTACCATATACTTCATCAATGTTTCCCTATAAATCTTATTTGGTTGACCAAAGACTGATATAGTAGCATAAGACATGTCCAATTGTAGAGATCCCTGTAATTTTGCTCCCCAAGAGTGAGATAATAACATTCCATATTTGGGTGGGATAGCTACTACAATGTCCATGAGTATACTTTTACCTAGATATTGAACTAATGTAACACACAAATATTTAATTAAACCTAAGCATTTAACTTTGCTTGAATCAAATGAAAATAAAACTTTTTAAGGCTTTGTAATGTAAAAATTCAGAGTTTCCATTATTTTTTTGGGCATTATATTGTGTGAAGCTCCTGAATCTAACATTGCATTTTGTAAAATTTGGTCATGTACAGTTAAACTGATGTAAAATGGAGGAACTGCGCCATTTTGATGCTTTCCATTCACATCAGGGCCAAAATCAACTCTGGTTGATCATCATTCAAGTTTATAGAGTCTTCTCCATCATTCATGTTTAATGTTTCAGTGATTGTTGTTTTATACAAATCATGTTTTACCAATTTTGTCAAAGGAATTGGTATTTTTAACTTTGCAATTTTAGTTTGTATATTGAATGAAGGTTGTGATTTACTAATTTGAATTAACTCTTCCTTAGTAACTGTAGTTTGAGTGGGTTTATCTTATTTTTCTATATTTATGTTTTCATTTTATGTTTGAGTTTATTGTGTCTTGCTGCTCCTAGTTTTATTTTCAGGAATGGTTTGAGAAGCAGTAGATGTTTTTTTCAGATTTTGAGTTGTTAGAAGCTATTTTTTAGTGGCAGCTTTTGGATCTGCTGATTTTGGATCAACAATGGATGTTTTGGATTCTAAGTTTGTTGTTTTAGCAGAATTAGTTGTTTTAACAACATTAGATTTTTGTGAATCTTTTGTTGTATGATAAAATTCATCTGTTATGTCAACAATCTTTGGACTTGGTGAAATTTTGGGGCTGGAAACTTTTTGGGAAGAACTAGAGTTTTTCTTATTTTCCCTAGAGAGAATTTGCAGAACTTTTTTTGTTGGGGCTTCTACTGTTTTCTTATATTCAGTTTGAGGAGATTTTTTAGTAGAAGTTCCAGTGTTTTTCTTACTCCTAAGGTTATATTGCTTATGTACTTCGTTTATAGAAAAATTGTAACCTTGTTTTTAGTCAAATGATTCACCTGAATCTAATTGAAGTTGTTGCATTTAAAATAGCTCTTGGTCTTCCTCAGTGAGAAAGATAGTGTTATATTTATTTATACCCATTAGATTTATGGTATCCTCATCATCTACATTGTTTTGAGAACTTTCAGCATAGTTCTCCTGAAATGGGGGTCTTATTGTCTGATCTGGAGTTGATTCTTTTGATTTTCCTGAATTTATATTTTTCCTAAAATTAGGATTTCTGATTTGCTGTTGGTTATCCCATTGAGGTATTCTTTCTATGTTGTCTAATATATCCATCATTCTCTCTAAATTTTTAGCTAACTGATATATTTTTCCATCCAAATTAGAAGCTTCTTCTTTCATGGTTACTCTCCTATCATTCCTTAATCTAGATTTTCTAGCTAAAATGTTTACTTCTACACCTACAACATCTGTTTGCATTCTTTCTAATTTTTCAGAATTATTTCTCCCAACTGATATTCCATGTCTGTGTCAAATCCATCAGGGAATTTGAGTAGGAAAAAATTAGGAGTGGGTTTAAGATTGGCTGGGATTGAGTTGTAAACACTATTATACCTAGTGCAGTAGTCTTGGACTGATTCATTGGGAGCTCTTTTCATTACATCAAATTCAGAAAGTATTTGGAGTGGATTTTTCTTCTTTTCCCATTTCTTTAAAAATAATCTATGAAAAACAGCTAAGTTAGCTATACTACCAGCAGTAAGACCTTTAAATAATTTTTCGACTTCCCCTGTTAATGTTTGTGCAAACAATCTCATTTGTACATCAGAATCATCTACTTCACAGAGTTCAAAGTAATATGTCATTTTACTTATATGTTTCTGTTCAATGTACTATGTAGTAGCATCAAATTGTGGTATCTTACTTTGGTAATCCTGAGGCATGTCATGTAACTATACTAGAAGAACTAGGGGAGCATACCTAGCAGCAATAAATTGAATTCTAGCTTGGCTTGGGGGTAGATTAGAAGTTCTTGGGGCTGAACTAGTAGTACTAGCTGATGTAGTAACAGAAGTAACTGATGAAACTGGAATATAGGATGGTGAACTAGAAAAAGTAGTAGATGAGCTAAAGGATGAAGTGGAAGTACTGGGAAATGAAACTGGAATATATAAGGAACTAGTAGGAAATGAGAATGATGTGTTTGAAATAGTAGAAGGTAAACTAGTGGATGATGGAAATAATATTCTAGGTTGTAAGGGTTGTCTAGGGATAAATGGATCTGTAGATTGGATGGTAGCTAAAACTATAGATGATATAGTGGTATCTAAATGAGAAATGGAAGGTTTAGATGTGTAAGCTAACAATTGGGCTAGTTCAATAGCTTCATCTATTTCTTTGAGAATAGTAGCATTTATCTCTTCAAGTTTATCCTGATTTTTAACTTTATTTAATTCAGAATCTACTGCAATATTTTCCTATTTTTCCTCAAGAAATGAAATGAAAACAAGGTCTATAACAATAGTTTTTAAATCAAATTATTATTTACTTCTGAACAAAGGATTTTCAAATTTCAAATCGAACTATATATCTTGTAAACTTACTAACTCTTGTGGTAATGAATTGGCTCTAATTAATGAAACTTTCGCATCTAAATCTTCAATCTGTTTTTTCTTTTTCCAAATTCTGTCTGAATTGTCTACTATAACAACAGGTTTAGGATTCGGGTTAGACCTGGTATAGTAAATTTTTCTAGAAGCCAAAATTACAATTTTTTATAAAATGATACTCACAACTCTTAAAACAATCTTAAAAGGCAAAAAGATAATGAAAAATATTTCCTTAAGACCTATTTTAAGACTGAGGATTGGTTATGTCCCCAGTATGGTCGCCAATATGTTATCACTCTAGTAATTCTAAAGTTGTGAGATTTTAGTTTAAATTCTAAGAACACTAAAGGTAAGCACAAACCTACTTTTAAACTCTAGGATCTAGCCTTCCTAGGGTTCAGAGAGGGCTCTCTCTGTAAGATTTAACTTTGTTTTGATTTATAAGATATTAGACTATTTATGATTGTGCAATTTGGTTTTAATTTGGTTTGGTTTGATGGGAAAAATCATTTAATGAGATGGATAGTGGGAAATCTGTTTGTTCATTGGGCTAAGGAGTCAAATGTCAAGTAGACAGAACTAGGATCAAGGTCAAAAAGTCAAATGTTTTCACAGAAAGATAGATAAGTCTTTGAAGATCTTGGAAAGCTGTTTTGGTGAAGTGGTTTGACTGAGATAAAAAGCAATGAAGGGTTCTTTGATCTGGAAAAAGGAAGGAGTAGATAGAGGTCAAATGAAAGAGGGAGCAATTAAGGGTTCCCTACTCTGGAAATCAGCAGAAAACATGGAAATGATATACAGTAAAGACAGGGTGCTTTTAACAAATCCTGAAATAATACTCCTGTTTATTCATTCAAATTTGGAACACATATATGGGTGCATGGAACAAAGAAGATAAAAAATTACAAGTAGAAAGTACTTCACTTCAATGGCTCATCACATGAATCCTGAAATATGATGCTAGTTGATCTGATCTAGTCTGCTACTCGAAATTTGCAACAAAAAGCTTCCAAGTCCAACAAAAATGGCTATAGAAATCTTCAGCAATTTATTCCACAATATTACTTCAAAGTGTGAAGTATTTATACAAAATTGTTTACAAAATATCCTAGAATACTTCTAGGAATTGTTTAAGGGAAAATAAAATATATTTACAATAAAATAGAGACAATTGCTTAACAAATCAGCAAGCTATCCTATTGATCCAAATAAAATAGAAGCTATTTGTGGATTAGGTGTAGCTGGCTACCTTGGTGTCCTCTTTGCTAGCAGAGATATTTCAAATTTGTTTTGAAATATTATCTTCAATATATTATACTCTTTAACTCTGATTTATCTTTATTCTCTAATACTCTTTAACTCAGATACTCTTTAACCTCTGTAAAAACTGCCTTACTGCTGTAATAAATTTTTCTTTGACTGTAAAAATCAGCAATTTTTTTATCTTTATTACTACATTTTGACTTTTGCAATAAGTCAGGAAGTGATTGCCAAGCTTCATCATTAGGAATTTTTATCTTTTTCAATCTCTTGAAAATTTCATCTACCTCAGTATATCTAGAAAATGTTGGTTTTATGACAAATAAATGTCTTATCTCATGCTGCAGATAAAATAGATCTTCAAAACTTTTGAGTAAGACCTTCCCTTTTGAAATGCCTTGTCCACTTGTCTTTTCAACCTACTCTTTTACATACTCTCTGATTTTCTTATTATGATCTTCCCGTGGCATAAGTTTGTCAATAATGACCAAAATGTTAGGCAAATTTCTTTGCCTCAAATTTTCAAATTTAACCATGAACTTGGTTATGGCTATGTTCATATTTTCACATTTCTCTTCAAGTTGTTTCATCAGATTCTTCTTTGAAAGGAATTTCATTTTTTCAAGGATTGTCTCTGTCCTATCAGTGATCTCTAGTTCTTCCAACTCTTGCTTGGTGTGACTATTGAGAAACTTTATCAATTCTAAGGCTTGCTCAAGTTTGTCATCTAGCTCGTCTTTAGTTTTCTGAATCTCTTCCTGTGCTACCTTCAGTAAATCCCTCTGTTCATATATTACTTGGATTGAGGGCCAGACATCATTGATGGCTTCAATGATTTTGTTCCATAACTGGTTTTTCACATATGATATTGGCTTCTTCAAGGTTAAATATTTTTGTAGTTTTTTTAGTTCTTCATTTAACCTATTAGCTCTTTGCTCATGATTTTTAGCATTTGAGCTAAATTATTTTTATCCTCAAGGTTATAAATCATCTTTTTCAATCTATTAATCTCACTTGTCTGAAGTGACATTTCTTTCATGGATTTTACTAATTTACTAGCCTCATTTGTGGGCTTCACTATTGATGTAGAAGATTTTGTGGCTGAAGTTGTGGATGATGTCACTGGCATTGCAATAGCCAGTGGTTGTTTTGGTGCCAACTCTTTTTCTAGAGCTGAAGGCACAATAGTAGTAACCATGGGAATTACTATAGGAGTTTCTTGAGTTTTAGTAGCTTCTCTTTGATGGACAAGTTTGTCCATTTGAGTCCATTTCTTTGATCTATCCCGTTAACTGAAAAATTAAGTTCATCATGTCATCCTTCTGATTTTTTTCTTGTACTATTTCTCTGGCCTGTGGATGTTCATTTGGTGGAAACTTAAGCTGTTTCCTCAATGCTGCAATGTCCTCATTCTTCTTTTTTACTAACTGTTATTCTGCTTTAACATTTGCAGGATCATATCCTATTTGGAGAACCAACTCTTCTAGAGACTTAATTCTAAGATCTTTGGCATATGATGAGGCTTTGTCAACCTTCATTTGATTCCTCATGTTGATGATTGTATTCTAAAGTTTGTTGATACTCATAGCTTTGGTAGTTATAATAGAATAGAACATCTCTGAACTTTGCCTATAAAACTCAATCTTATCTAGTGCATGAATGCTTTATGTTGGCACTTCTAGATCAATTTTCTTGTAGTCTACAACTATATTTGGAGTCTTTACTGTAGGTTGGAGCATTGAAATTATCAACTTTTTATTTGAGTAGTCAAAGGCTGATAAAAGTATGTTTTGAACACCTGGTCTTTGCTTCAAATATTGAGAGAAAATCTCATTTTTGATCTCTTCATTCTTTGTTTCAATCTGTTTATACCTTTCCCTGATATCAAGATCCTTTTCCTCTGCTGTCTATGAAGATGATGCTTCCATATTCTGTTGTTTCTCTATCATATGTGTATTTGAATTATCAGGATTTCCTTCATTCAAATTCTCTGTAACTGGCTCATTTTTTATGAATGTAGCAACATCTGTATTTGTTACTGTGACATCTGTGTCTTCAACTTCAATAGTCACTTTTTCTTTACCAATTGAATTTATCTTAGGCTTTTTATTGTATCTTAATCTGAACCTAGTTTCAATTGTGGTTTCAACAATGTATGTTCCTTCTTCTCTGACACTTTTGGTGGCTTTTAATCCTTGATTAACAGTTTGTAAGGTGTGACTAGTATCACCCTGCTTTACTGTATCTATCAAAGTGTTTTTTATTCACTCAGTCTTATTGACATACTTCTCAATCTCTGGTTTTTTTCTCATGAATGTAGGGTGTTAGTTTTCACTTAACCCTCATTTTACTCAGTATTCCTTGTGGATCATAGTTCCAGGAGAAACTCTCTTCAAATTTGTACTCTAGTAACTGATTAGCTGCTTCTTTTTCTGCATCTCTGTGATTAAAAATAAATGGTCCCACTTAATTCTTCAACTTAAATTGTGTTTTCTTCTTTGCTTCTAGGAAGTTGATAGAATCAAAATTTAAGATTTACCTGATATATTCCAAGGCAAAAACCCTCATTGGTACATATTTGGGTAGTTTGTAGGGTAATAAATTAGACCCAAAAACTATGATTTTTGTGTGTTTTTCATAAAAATACCAATCTCCAGTTCTAGTTTGTTCAGATAGCTGTAGAATATTCTTTATTTACTCACTGATCCTTGGTTGTTCTGTGTTGGTCAAAATATTGATCAATGGATGGAAAAAATTATCTATAAACTCTGCAAAAGTTAATTTTGAGGACTCCTTTTTGATCAATGAAGTCCAAAAGATGACTGAAAGTGGAATTTCTTCTATATCAAGCTTCTGGAGGGTTTTAGGGAACTCTTCTGCTTGAAATACAAAAGCATACGGAAGAGAAAAGATGTGTATCTAAACACCCCTTTAGTTGGAAATTTAACCAGCTGATCATGAATATTGTCAGCAATATACTCAGCATAATTGAAAATTACAGAGGGAGGCTGTCCTGGTGCAAAAGTAGATAGAAACCCTAGGATGGACTCATCAATATTCTCATCTGTAAAGTATCCTACAATAAATGAAAACATGGAAATGACATGTCTAGATCCTTTTGGAAATTTTGAAGTAGAATATGGAGGATTAATTTGTGGAATTTCCACATGTAAGGGCATGAATACTTGGAAAATCTGAAACATTTTGGGAAAATCAAGGCCAATGTACAACTTTGTAAGTGCCTCTATTGACAAAGGAACTACTTTAGGACCATGTTTGAGTTGTAACATCTGGTTTATGGACTCAACAGTAATTGTAAAAAGTACTTCTTTGCTTGCGTTCATCATTGCTCTATTTTCAGGTGAATAATAACTCTAACACAACCTAATAACCTCTGGGAATGGATGAGTGTCTGGAACAACATATTTGGACAACTTTGATTCCCAAATTTGGACTTCTTCAACCTGATCTAAGGACTTTTCATAGCTCCAGCAGTGGAGGTTTAACAAATTAAATTCAACAGCAGGATCTTCTATTTTATAGTCTACATCTGCTAAAGGGATGTGCTCAATGTCTACAATAGGAGGTTGTAGAGGATTCACAATGATAACAGTCTTGGAGGGCATATCTAGTGTGGATTTTGGCATTTTTAGGCTTTCAAGATCAGTAAAACTCTGTTTTTTAGACTTTTTGATTTCTTCTGTAAGATTAAATGGTTTACAGAAGTTTTCTTGACTTTGACAGAGGTTCTTGGATGAAAATGGGTACAAATTGTTCTTTTTCCTTGGGTTTTAACTTTAATTTCAATCTCCAAAATGAATTTTAGACTCTTACTGGTTATGAAAATAAGAAACAGGGGTTTCTTAGGCTATTCAGTGGATAACTGGGCTGAAAATTCGCTTCAAATTGGGCACTGAGGGTTGGGTTACCGGCAAAGGATTTCTAGGTTTAATTCGCTTCAAATTTGTATTTGATTGGCGGTGGGGGGGGTAAATTTATTATGTTTTCAATTAAAAATTAAGAAATGTTTCAATCAATGGCACATGTATTATATTATATGGCATAATAACCTTTTAACAAGTGTTTTTAATACCATAGGGGTGGGATATTTATAATATTGATATGTTTAAACCTTATGGGAAAAATGGCGGTTTTATTTTCGTCACATGGGATAATTTAACATAGGTTTAAACTTTAAATAAATGGGTTTGGGGGTTATTTATATATAAAGGAATTAATATATATACAGAATGGATTATTATAAGGATTTAATACTTTAGGTTAATGGTTAATATGAAATGAAGATGTAATGTATGAAATAATTTAAAATACATAGTTTAAAACTAAGTAAAGTGTAAAAAATAGGCAATAAATCATAGTTTGTCCCATATTGATTCTTTACACATGAACTTAGAATAAAATGTATTTTATAGGTTTTTGAGTTTTTTTGAATGAAAATGAAATTATTTAAGTAGGGTTTTTACTTTTACTAAGAAAAAAGGTGTTTTACTTAGGAAAAGGGATCATAATCTTGGAAAAGGGTGAATATGCTGATGAGATGGATTTTATGTAGGGAATCCAATATTTTTAACCAATCAATTACTAAGCCTTGGGTCTGGTCCCAAAAAAAGTCAGATAAATTCTCTGAGCCTCATTAACTGAAGGTTTAGAATACTGGATCATTGTGGAGGAGGGGAAATTAGTAATTTTTTCCCGATGATGTCTTATTACATGTCTTGCACAACTTCTTTCTACCTACCCATCATTATTTCTAACATTTTTTACTTCATTTTCATGGGTGAATTTAATCTTGCAACCCTAAATCAATTTTTCTTTCAAAGCACAAAAACTATCTAAGTCTAACCTTATTTCATCCGAGGGCTTAGATTAAACTGTTAAGCTCGTCATTTATTCTCTAACTATTTACTGATTTGTCAAGTTTAAACTGTTTGACGTATCTTTATTCTCTATCTAAAACATGAAATTCAAAGCATGAAAAGTTAAGATTGAACTGTTTAACTAATCATGGATTATGGAATTTATTGACAATCTGCACATAATCATTATTCTTGCAGTAAAAGTAAATAATAGTGGCATTTTGACTTGCTCACTTTCAGGTCTTATTTTTATCTCTTTTTCTTTTGGGATCTATTTTTTCTAAGTCCTTTGATATTTCTTTTAGGACTTTTTACCCTCTTTTATCATCTTTTTTTATTATTTTTCAAATATTGGGAAAATGTGATACTGATGACAAAAACTAATCAATTTTTTTGATTTGAAAGCTTGTGCATTGTTAGTAATGATCTTCATAGGATGGCCAAACCTAGACAATATGTTATTATCTAAGAATTGAATG
>CM076580.1:822358597-822494566 GCA_034641835.2 Pinus albicaulis
GGCGCAGCAAGCTGAGCCATAGATTGTGAGCGCTCCTGCAAGTGCTCGGCTCTTGTGGGCAAAGACTTCGACTTGTGGGCACGAGACCTGATTGGCATCATGGCGGCCTGTAAGAAGAATATCACAGCAGAAGCCACTGCTAAACTCTTCTTTGAGCGAGTGTGGGTGCACTTTGGGATCCCACAGTCTATCATATCAGATCGAGATAGCAGGTTCCTCAGCACATTTTGGTCCAGCCTCTGGTCAATGTTGGACACAAAGCTCACCAAGTCCACAGCTTTCCATCCCCAAACAGGTGGCCAGACAGAGGTCGTCAACAGAATGATTGTACACATTCTGCGCATGTACAATTCAAAGCATCCACGCACATGGGACGAGAGCCTCCCCTATGTACAACATAGTTATAATCGGGCTCTCCACAGTTCAATCGGCCATAGCCCCTCTCAGGTGGGCTTGGGATTCCGGCCACTATGTCCCATTGACGTAGCCATGCCATTTGCAGCTGCTCAGGCCGATTCAGCTCATGTCCAGTCTGAAGTTGACAAAGCAAGTAGCTTCATCGAGCGCATTCAACACATCCGCCAATAGGTTCATGATATATTGGACGGAGCCAAGGCGAAATACAAGCAGCATATGATCAACAAGATTTGCCACACAACACGGGTGGGCGACAAAGTATGGGCACATTTGCGAGCGCCTCCTTCGGACCTCGCAAGCTTTTGCCGCTCCGTCTGGGCGGCCATCCCCGAGGGTACCGCAGGAACAATCGCACAGAGCCCAATCTCCACCATTCCTTAGTGCACCAGGTCTTGATAACGGATCGCCCTTCGTCCTTACTTCCCACCTCTACTGGACACTTTGGACATTGCAGAACAAATAACACCAACAGAGTTAAACCCAGACTGCATAGAATAGGCCACCATAGATTGTATCATGAACATGCAAATTAAGAACACTCGCCAATAGAGGATCCGGCTTGTATCGGATTTGTCGGGTGGCGAACTCTGCTGGTGGTTCACCAGGGACCAAGTTCAGCAGTAATTTCCTCATCTCATGGAGGAACTTAACGCAATGGGGACCATTGCTTCCTAAGGGGGGAGGAATGATCCAGGTGGATATTGGTGGCCACCCGCCTATTCCACTTGGCCCCCACCATTGTCTCTTTCGGTTTTTCCGTTTTGGCATAACTTACTATTTTTAGCAGTTTTTCGGGTCCTGAACTTCCGGAGCCGTTTTGAGGCCCTAAACGACGTTTTTTGGGTACGAAAGCGCCAGCGAATTTTCTGATAAAATTCGTCCCGACAGCTGTAGTCCTCGGATAGAGCTTTCTATTGATGTATCATATGCGTCAAACGGAGATAGTATGCCAAAGTTACGTCCCTGGGAAGTTGAAACACCAATTTACCCAAACGGGGCCCATAGTTTTGGCGCTTCATCTCCTAGGGTTAGGTTTTTGGGATGTTTATGGTTCTCCATTGTTTCTCAATAATAAATAGGCCCTCGCGCCTCATTGTAAAGCAGTTCAGAGGTCTGTAGCCACCACATCTCTTCTCAGAGATAGCTACCAGTACCCTAGCTAGTTTTATTTCCATTGTCTGTAAGCAAATTTCAGTTCTTTGATGTTAATGAAATGAAGTGTTATTTCCGCTGCATCTCTGTATTTATGGTTATGTGTTTTGATAGCTAGTCACTGTCATCCCAGGATCAATGGGTATGAAAGCGCCAGTGAATTTTCTGATAAAATTCGTCCCGACAGCTGTAGTCCTCGGATAGAGCTTTCTAATGATGTATCATATGCGTCAAACGGAGATAGTATGCCAAAGTTACGTCCCTGGGAAGTTGAAACACCAATTTACCAAAACGGGGCCCATAGTTTTAGCGCTTCATCTCCTAGGGTTAGGTTTTTGGGATGTTTAGGGTTCTCCATTGTTTCTCAATAATAAATAGGCCCTCGCGCCTCATTGTAAAGCAGTTCAGAGGTCTGTAGCCACCACATCTCTTCTCGGAGATTCGCTACCAGCACCCTAGCTATTTTATTTCCATTATGTCTGTAAGCATCTTTCTGTTATTTGATATTAATGAAATGAAGTGTTATTTCCGCTGCATCTCTGTATTTATGGTTATGCGTTTATTCTGTTGCGTTCCTGCATAAATCTGGATCAATTAAAGCGGATTTTTTTTTATTTGTGTTGATTTAACTCTATTCTCTTTCCTTTTTCTCCTTATCTCAGATCTTAATTTACTCATCTTGCTTGAATTCAGGAAACTACCTAAGGAAGTGATATCAAAAGGAATGACAAAGAAAGGTAAATCAGTTGCCCAAGTGTCCATTTCTGAAACTACATACATGCCTCCACTATTTTCAGACACTACGTGCAATAAGGACAATGGAGTTTCTTCATGGGAATCCATGTATAATATGTTTTAAGATGAACATCCAAGAGAAATAAATAAGATGGCAACGAAAAATAAGGTTGTTTCATCAGAACCTTCTTACTTCAAAGTTGCATGTTCGTTTTTACATAGGATAGCTGCAAGGCCAAATATCTTACTATACACTGATATGGTAAAATGGGTCATTGAAAATATCAATATTACAGACATGACATTCAGAATTCTAAACTGGAGGACATGGGTTCATTCACTGCCGAGGATTTGCAAACAATGTATCATTTGCCTACGCCACAAAAGATTTATGATAAAGATTTCCTAGAAAGTTTTACAAGAAAGAGTCAAAACCTAATGAAGGTAGTGAAAGGATGGAAGGAATATCAAGGCAAGATAAAGCGTGACAAACTCGGTATGTACCCAATAGCGCAATTTCCATCACCTTAGTGTTTTGTAGTGGGAATGATGTTTTAGACTATTTTCTAGACCCGATACCACTGTGTTTTACATTGAATGGGTTCCTTTAATTAACACAATCGTTAATTATACTATCATGAATTGGGCAAACATTTTATTTGATAATTTGGCCAAAACCATTATCGATTAAAGAAAAATAGAGTCTTTTTGACTAGGACAATTCCTCCTCTTTATATGAGCGCATATATCATGGATGCTATATGTTTCTGCTTGAAATTTCCTATTATGGGTTGGAAATGGACTAGCCAAGACCCTAACCCTATTCATATTTATCATAAATCCCTACGGGAGTCTGAGTTTCATTTACATTTCTACAAGATTTTTCATGGAGTTATATTTCCCATTCATCAGATCATTTTCAATAAGAGAGCTCCTAGAATTTCTAAAGAAGCCAGTGTCGATATTTTGCCTGTGGCCAGATGGTTTGGTGAGGAAAATTTTATTTATATCAAATTTTTTGGGAGTCTTTATTCCCCTCATGTTATACCCTACTATGTTCCAGATAAACTCTTGGCAAGATAGATTGCATATCAAACTCTTGTAAATGGTATAACCAAGCAACTCAGAGATTATAAGAAAGCCATCTGGCCTACATTCCCATTACAGTGTGGTACCTTCGCCCTTATTGACATAGGTCATGTAGTGAAATAAATTCCAAACATTACTTCATTGAATCTGGCTTTAATGCCAGGGAGATATTATGCTCCTAAAGATGTGGTCCAAAATTTTACCACTAGTCTTAAACTCAGACCTTCCATGAATGAAAAGGATATGTTTGATGATTTATTTGAAGGAGTAGAGAAATTTGCAGATGTGTTAAAAATGGAATCCAATAAGCTAAGTGTAACATATGTTAAAGCTTTTCATGAATATAGAAACAAGAGGTTAGAAACAGTCCCATTGGACTTGTTACTAATGGAATATGTCAGAAGGCCAATTCCCAGCATAAGTTTAGATGATGAAGAAAAAGAGATGTCAAAAGACGAGTCACAAGAAAAATCAATTCGAGATTTAGAGAATTCACAACACTAGTCTCAGAGTTCAAATCATTATGATAATGAATCTGAAAGTAAAAATGAAAGCCCTGAGAAGATAATTGAAAAATTAATTAAAGGAATTGATATGCGAACTAAGGAAGAAACTGGTGGAGCTGAATTATCTTCAAAATAAGTTCAACATTTTCAAACTACACTTGAGTAGACAGATAAATCTCAAGTACAAAATTTAAAGACAAAATTGACAAAGTTTACTAAAGCACTGGAGACACCACCAAATCCTAATCCAGAAGGATCAACAAGTTTTCAAATTCATGAGAAAACTTAGAAACTAGCAGGAACAACAATGGCACTTCAGCAGATGCCAGAGGTTTAGGAACATGTGATCATCCTGACCTACCCAACTGAAGAAATCATTTTAAATTTTGACGAAATACCTCCACTAGATTTTTTATACAACACAAATCACAAAGCTGTAGTAAAGAGGAGGAAAAGAAGAAGAGCTGATGAAATTATTACAACTCACAATAATGAATCAGTTTATGTTGTCTGGAAAGACTCTTTGCCAATCCTTTAGAACATCTTACCAAACTGTCACAATTTGCATGTGCATATGCAACTGCTACAATTGATAAATCAGCAGAAGTGCAACTTCTGCTCAAACAAAAGGAAGATAAAGATCAAGAATTGGAAGGACAACTGGAACATGAAAAGCTTAATGCCAATAAGCAAATTGAGATGAAAATGTCACAGTTCTAGAAATACTTTGAAATATTAAAGTTGCAGCATCTAGTAAAAATTTCTGAGAAGGATACATAGATAGAGGAAATGATAGATAAAATTAAAAGCCAACATAAAATGGGAGAGTTTATAAAAGAGGCACTCGAATGGAATGCAAAATTGAAGGAACAACAAGATACTTTTTTTTTAGCAAATATCAACTACCAATTCATATTGTGAAACAAGAAAAATTTTGGTTCAACAAATGGCGAACAGAAGACTGGAATGTGAAAAAGTTCAAAATAAAATTTCTGAATTCATCCTATGGCAAGAATATGATATAGGAAAGAAATTTGATCTCTCGAAAATTGATAAGTTTCACAAAGATATTTTATTTAAAGACTGGGAAATGCAATTAAGATAGGCAGAGAAGGCAACATCAAAAGTAGAAAATCTAACAAATGAGATCATCGAGTCTGTTAATGGACAAATTCTAAATGCTGAACTTATCAAAGAATATACAACCGAAGTGATCCCAGAGCTCAAACTGTTGGAAACATAGTGGAAGGAAATCATAGAGACACGACCAGGTCAGATCTAGGATCACACAACCAGCTCAGTTGAAGCCAATGGTGGATATTTACCAACACTCATAGATCAAATAACAAAGGAAGATCAGGCCACTTAAGCAAATTATTATCTAGATTGTAGTTTAGTTTACTTATTATGAGGAAGGTTGTTTGAAAACTCCTCAAATTTCTATGTAATAATCTATTTTTGACCTATTCGGTTTAGTATTTAAACCCTTCTCATGAATTTAGAGAAGGGTCTAGAAATTTGTCAAAAAACATTTGCAAAGGAATGCACTCTATATTTTTGTGAATGCCTTGATGAATTAATGGACCATAGTTTGTTTTCTTTTGATATTGAATTTGTTTAACTGAAGCTTCACTTTTTTACTCATTGAATTTCTTTGACGTGAAGAGGAGCATAATACTATTGTCAGTTTGAATGAGTAGAACCTCGTATATATGGTGTTTCTACACATTATGTTAAGTTTTACTTCTTGACTTGACAATCATCTTTTATTTGTATTATATATGAAAGATATTATCACAAATAAATGTTAAATGCACTTATGTACTGATATTTATTTATGGTTACTTCTCTCATATATGATCAAACTTATGAATGCGATATATATTTCACAATTTTTTTGATTAAACTAATTTGTCAAAATAATTATTTTTACATCGTTTTCATCTCTTTCAACTATTGAATAATCTTCATTACCAATTATTGAAAGATATCCTTCTAGATCACATTAAATAATGAATACTCCTGGGTATATAGTAGAATAAATATTTAATCACGCCATATGATAGATTAAATCAATTTTCCATTTGCATGATATAAACAAACATACCCTCATTATCCTTATTGGGAAACTCGTCCCTTTATCCATAGTCGGAGCCACTACACCAAATGGAAAAGGACTTGCTCTAAGGTCTTCACAGGGTGGTTTTCCCCCATGTTGTTGCAACATAATTCCGAGGCCTCAACAGAAGGTCAAAAAGAGGAAAATGGAATGCAAAAGGGTTGTAAAAAATAAGCAATTTTGGGGTTCAACACTCCCTGTGATATATTGTTTGAACTTGACCAATGCATGTATAATGGCCAACATATATTTTTCATAAATTGAATAATTCCACTCATAATATCCAAATTTGTGACTCTGAAGTGCTATGGGGTTGTGATCCTACATCAAAACTACTCATATTTTGGTCCTAGAACCATCACACCCGAGCACAAATGGCTAGGTGAAGTATGGTAGTGCAAGCATAGGGCAAAAACTCATCACCTACTTCAACTTCTAAAATTTTTCTTGTGCTTTATTGGTCCAACCGAAAGGTCTCTCTTTGGTGAGGTATGTAACATGTATTGTCAACTACGAGAACCCCTTAACTTTATATAGTATGTGCAAAGTCTAAGGAAGATTTTTAGTTCAGTTATATTTTTCAGGGTGGATCACTCAATGATTGCCTTGATATTCTCCTAATGAACCTAAACCCCATCATTCCTAATAACATCCCTAAGTATATAATCATTTTCATGTCGAACTTGCACTTGGACTCTTTTACATATAATTCTTGTTCTTCCAGAATCCCCAATTCCTTGTCGAAGTGCATTGGATGGTCCTCCCAAGTATTGTTGTAGACAAGTATATAATCAAATAAAACTAGCAAGTAATTTCACAAATATTTGTTGAACATGTGATTCATACACAACTCAAAAAAAATTTGGGCATTGGTTAGCCAAAATGGCATAACCATGCACTCATAGTGCCCATAATGGAACTTGAAAGTTGTCTTCGAGATGTCCTTCTCCCGAAATTAAATCTGATGGTAGCCTGAACAAAGATCTCTGTTAAAAAATTATTTGGCTCCCTTCAGCTCAACCATCCTGGAATAGGATATTGGTTCTTTATTGTACACTTTTTAAGAGCCTGCTGGTCAATACACATATGCAAGTAACAATCCTTCTGTTATCACTCTAGTAATTCTAAAGTTGTGAGATTTTAGTTTAAAGTCTAAGAACACTAGAGGTAACCACAAACCTACTTGTAAACTCTAGGATCTAGCCTTCCTAGGGTTCAAAGAGGGCTTTCTCTGCAAGATTTAACTTTGTTTTGATTTATAAGATATTAGGCTAGTTATGATTGTGCAATTTGGTTTTAATTTGGTTTGGTTTGATGGGAAAAATCACTTAATGAGATGGATAGTGGGAAATATGTTTGTCCATTGGGCTAAGGAGTCAAAATTCAAGCAGACAGAACTAGGATCAAGGTCAAAAAGTCAAATTTTTTCAGGACAAGATAGATAAGTCTTTGAAGATCTTGGAAGGCTGTTTTGGTGAAGTGGTTTGATCGGGATAAAGAGAAATGAAGGGTTCTTTGATCTGAAAAAAGGAAGGAGTAGATAGAGGTCAAATGAAAGAGGGAGAAATTAAGGGTTCCCTACTCTGGAAATCAACAGAAAACATAGAAATGATAAACAGTAAAGACATGGTGCTTTTAACAAATCCTGAAATAATACTCCTATTTATTCATTCAAATTTGGAACACATATGTGGGTGCATGAAACAAAGAAGATAAACAATGACAAGTAGAAAGTACTTCACTTCAATGGCTCATCACATGAATCTTGAAATATGATGCTAGTTGATCTGATCCAATCTGCTACTCGAAATTTGCAACAAAAAGCTTCTAAGTCCAACAAAAATGACTATAGAAATATTCAACAATTTATACCACAATATTACTTCAAAGTGTGAAGTATTTATACAATTTTTTTTACAAAATATCCTAGAATATTTCTAGGAATGGTCTAAAGGAAAATAAAATATCTTTACAATAAAATAGATACAACTGCTTAACAAATCAACAAGCTATCCCATTGATCCAAATAAAATAGAAACTGTTTGTGGATTAGGTGCAGCTGGCTGCCTTGGTGTCCTCTTTGCTGGTAGAGATATTTCAAATCTGTTTTGAAATATTATCGTCAATATATTATACTCTTTAACTTTGATTTATCTTCATCCTTTGATACTCTTTAACTCGGATACTCTTTAACCTTTGTAAAAACCGCCTTACTGCTGTAATAATTTTTTCTTTGACTATAAAAATCAGCAAACTGTTTTGTCTTTCTCTTTACATTTTTACTTCTACAATAGGTCAGTAAGTGATTTCCAAGAGCTTCATCATTAGGAATTTGTATCTTTTTCAATCTCCTGAAATTTTTATCTGCCTCAGTATATCTAGCAAATGTTGGTTTTATGAAAAATAAATGTCTTATCTCATGCTGTAGATAAAATAGATCTTCAAAAATTTTGAGTAAGACCTTCCCTGTTGGAATGCCTTGTCCTTGTCTTTTCAACCTACTCTTTTGCATACTCTCTGATTTTCTTATTATAATATTCCCGTGGCATAAGTTGTCATTAATGATCAAAATGTTAGGCAAACTTCTTTGCCTCAAATTTTCAAATTTAACCATGAACTTGGTTATGGCTATGTTCATATTTTCACATTTTTCTTCAAGTTGTTTCATCAGATTCTTCTTTGAAAGGACTTTCCTTATTTCAAGGATTGTCTCTGTCCTATTAGTGATCTCTAGTTCTTCCAACTCTTGCTTGGTTTTACTGTTGAGAAACTTTATCAATTCTAAGGCTTGCCTAGGTTTGTCATCTAGCTCATCTTTAGTTTTCTGAATCTCTTCTTGTGTTACCTTCAGTGAAAATCTCTGTTCATATATTACCTGGATTGAGGGCCACACATCATTAATGGATTCAATGATTTGGTTCCATAACTGGTTTTTCACATATCATATTGGCTCCTTCAAGGTTAATCTTTTTGTAGTTTTTTTAGTTCTTCATTTAACCTATTAGCTCTTTTCTCATGATTTTAGCACTTATTTGAGCTAACTTCTTTGTATCCTCAAGGTTATCAATCATCTTTTTCAATATGTTAATCTCACTTGTTTGAAGTGAAATTTATTCCATGGATTTTACTAATTTACTAGCCTCATTTGTGGGCTGCACTGTTGATGTAGAAGATTTTGTGGCTGAAGTTGTGGATGATGTCACTGGCACTATAGTAGCTAGTGGTTCTTTTGGTGCCAACTCTTCTGCCAGAGTTGAAGAAACAATAGTAGTAACCGTGGGAATTATTGTAGGAGTTTCCTGAGTTTTAGTAGCTTCTCTTTCATGGACAAGTTTGTCTATTTGAGTCTCCATTTCTTTGATTTGTCTTGTTAACTGAAAAATTAAGTTCATCATGTCACCCTTCTGAGTTTGTCCTTGTACTATTTCTCTGGCCTATGGATGTTCATTTGGTGGCAACTTAAGCTGTTTCCTCAATGCTGCAATGTCCTCATTATTCTTTTTAACTAACTTTTCTGCTGCTTTAACATTTGCAGGGTCATATCCTATTTGGAGAACCAACACTTCTAGAGACTTAATTCTAAGATATTTGGCATATGATGAGGCTTTGTCAACCTTCATTTTATCACTCATGTTGATGATTGTATTTTGAAGCTTGTTGATACTCATAGCTTTGGTAGTTATAGTAGAATATAACATCTTTGAACTCCACCTATGAAACTCAATCTTATCTCAATTTTGGCAATTCTAGATCAATTTTCTTATAGTCTGCAACTGTCTTTGGAGTGTTCACTGTAGGTTGGATCACTGACATTATCAACTTTTTATTTGAGTAGTCAACGGCTAATAAAATTATGTTTTGAACACCTGGTGTTTTCTTCAAATATTGAGAGTAAATCTCATTTTATATCTCTTCATTCTTTGTTTTAATCTGTTTATACTTTTCCTTGATATCAAGATCCTTTTCCTTTGTTGTCTATGAAGATGATGCTTCCATATTCTGCTGTTTCTCTATCATCTGTGTATTTGAATTATCAGGATTTCCTTCATTCAAATTCTTTGTAACTGGCTCATTTCTGATGACTGTAGCAACATCTGTATTTTTTACTGGGACATCTGTGTCTTCAACTTCAATAGTCACTTTTTCTTTACCAACTGAATTTATCTTAGGCTTTTTATTTTATATTAACTTGAACCTAGTTTAAGTTGTGGTTTCAACAATGTATGTTCCTTCTTCTATGACTCTTTTGGTGTCTTTTTCTCCTTGATTAGCGGTGTGTAAGGTGTGACTAGTATCACCTTGCTTTACTGTATCTATCAAAGTGTTTTCTATCCACTCAGTCTGATTGACATACTTCTCAATCTATGGTTTTTTCTCATGAATAAAGGGTGTTAGTTTGCACTTAACCCTCATTTTACTCAATATTCCTTGTGGATCATAGTTCCAGGAGAAAATCTCTTCAAATCTATACTCTAGTAACTGTTTTCCTGCTTCTTGTTCTTCATCTCTGTGATTACAAATAAATGGTCCCACTTGATTCTTCAACTTAAATTGTGTTTTCTTCTTTGTTGCTAGGAAGTTGATAGAATCAAAATTTAAGATTTGCCTGATATATTCCAAGGAAAAAACCCTCATTGGTACATATTTGGGTAGTTTGTAAGGTAATAAATTAGACCCAAATACTATGATTTCTATGTGTTTTTCATACAAATACCAATCTCCAGCTCTAGTCTGTTTAGATAGTTGTAGAATTTTCTTCATTTACTCACTGATCCTTGGTTGTTCTGTGTTGGTCAACATATTGATCAATGGATGGAAAAAATTGTCTGTAAACTCTGCAAAAGTGAATTCTAAGGACTCCTTTCTAATAAATGAAGTCCAAAATATGACTGCAAGTAGATTTTATTCTATATCAAGCTTTTGGAGGGTTATAGGGAACTTGTCTGCTTGAAATTACAAAAACATATGGAAGAGAAAAGATGTGTATCTAAACACTCCTTCAGTTGGAAATTTAACCAGCTGATCATGAATATTGTCAGCAATATACTCAACATAATTGAAAATTACAGAGGGAGGTTGTCCTGGTGTAAAAGTAGATAGAAACCCTAGGATGGACTCATAGTATGCTCATCTGTAAAGTATCATAGGATAAATGACAGCATGGAAATGACATGTCTAGACCCTTATGGAAATTTTGAAGTAGAATATGGAGGATTAATACTTGGAAAATTTGAAACCTTTTGGGAAAATCAAGGCCAATTTACAACTTTGTAAGTGCCTCTATTGACAAAGGAACTACTTTAGGATCATGTTTGAGTTGTAACATCTGGTTTATGGACTCAGTAGTAATTGTAAAAAGTAATTTTTTGTTTGCATTCATCATTGCTCTATTTTCAGGTGAATAATTAATCTGACACAACCTAATAACCTTTGGGCATGGATGAGTGTCTGGAACAACATATTTGAGCAAGTTTGATTCACAAATTTGGACTTCTTCAACTTGATCTAAGGACTTTTCATAGCTCTAGCAGTGGACGTCTATCAAATTAAATTCAATAATAGGATCTGCTATTTTATAGTTTACATCTGCTAAAGGGATGTGCTCAATGTCTACAACAGGAGTTTGTAGAGGATTCACAATGATAATAGTCTTGGTGAGCATATATGGAGTGGATTTTGGCATTTTCTGTTTTTTAGACTTTCTGGTTTCTTCTGTAAGATTAAATGGTTTACATAAGTTTTCTTGACTTTGACAGAGGTTCTTGGATGAAAATGGGTACAACTTGTTCTTTTGCCTTGGATTTTAACTTTAATTTCAATCTCCAAAATGAATTTCAGACTCTTACGGGTTATGAAAATAAGAAACATGGGTTTCATAGGCTTTTCAGTGGATAATTAGGCTGAAAAATTGTTTGAAATTAAGCACAGAGGGTCAGGTTACCTGCAGAGGATTTCTGGGTTTGATTAGATTTTTATATAGTCTATAAAAACTAGAATAAACTCAATATTTTTCTTTAAAAATGAACGCAGTATAAAACAATGTTTTATCGAAATTTTGATAGGGATTTGACACTTTTTGGGCAATCTAAAGGCTTTCTTGGAGAAATTAGGTTTATACTGGTTTCAATTTCTTTAGTAATTTCTTTTCAGAATGACAAAGGCTCGTTTTTTTTGGAAAATATGTGTTTATGCATGTATGGGTCTTTGGAAAAAGGTTCTGAGTTGTTTGACGGGTCCTTGGTATCTTTTCAGATCTTTGGAAGCAATTTGAGTCTTTTAGCAATCTTCATAGCAAAATGCGGGCGTTTTTCAGGTTCTGGGTATAAAAACAAAGCACAGGCTCCATTTTCTAAGTCAGGAGGAAAAATACAGTGTGATAGCGCAGAAAAAGAGAATAATGGCACATTTCAAAATTTATTAGGCGATTTAGGTTTAAATTGGCCTACAATTAATGTTAATCACATTGGGCAGTGAGAGGTTTTTCGGGCTTCAAAGGTGAAAAACAGTAAGTGGTTATCGCGTTGGTTTAAAGTGGTAAGCAGTTTTAGTTGGATCGGATGCGATCCAACATAACTGGGCCATGTGGAGGAGAGAGGAAAGGCTAAAACAACCCATTTCGCATCGAAAGGAAATGTGTCAATATTGCATGACTTTATTTGCGATATGGCCAGATGATCGTTAGATCTGGAGGCATGAGTGAGAATGGCTATTAGTCCTTGAATTTGCTCGACGTTTGGAGGTGGGGTCTGGGGTTTATCAATGTGGTGGGATAGGTTTTAAACCTTATAAATATATATTTATAAAGTTAAAACTTTATTTTATATGATTGGCAGAGAGGGTAGTGTTATATGTTTTAAGTTTTAAAACATTAACAAATGTATTTATGTTTTCAATTAAAACATTTAACAAAAGTTTCTACCAATGGCGCGTGTATTATATAATATGGCATAATATCCTTTTAGCAAGTGTTTAATACCATAGGGGTGGGATATTTATAATATTGATATGTTTAAACCTTATGGGAAAAAGGGCGGGTTTATTTTCGTCACATGGGATAATTTAACATAGGTTTAAATTTTAAATAAATGGGTTTGGGGGTTATTTACATATAAAGGGTTTAATAATATATATGGGAGGGATTTAATACTTTAGGTTAGTAGTTAGTATGAAATGAAGATGTTATGTATGAAATGAATTAAAATACATATTTTAAAACTAAGTAAAGTGTAAAAAATAGGCAATAAAGCATAGTTTGTCTCATTTTTTATTCTTTACACATAAAATTAGGATAAATGTATCTTATAGGTTTTTTGAGTGTTTTTGAATGAAGATGAAACTAATCATGTAGGTTTTTTACTTTTACTAAGCAAAAAAATGATTTTTACTTAGGAAAAGGGATTATTTTTTAGGAAAAGGGTGAATATGCTGATGAGATGGGTTTTATGTAGGGAATCCAGTATTTTTGACCAATCAGTTATTAAAGCCTTGGGTCCAGTCCCAATAGAAGTCAGAGAAATGCTCTGAGCCTCTTTAACTGAAGGTTTAAAATACTAGATCATTATGGGGGAGGGGAAATTAGTAATTTTTTGCCCAATGATGCTTTATTACATGTCTTGCACAACTGATTTCTACCTACCCATCATTATTCTAACATTTTTTACTTCATTTTTATGGGTGCATTTAAACTTGCAACCCTTAATCCATTTTTCTTTCAAAGCATAAAAACTATCTAAGTCTAACCTTATTTCATCTGAGGGCTCAAATTAAATTGTTGAGCTCCTCATTTATTCTCTAACTATCTACTGATTTGTCAAGTTTAAACTGTTTGACATATCTTTATTGTCTATCTAAAACATGAAATTCAAAGAATGAAAAGCTAAGATTAGACTGTTTAACTGATCATGGATTATGGCATTTATTGATAATCTGCACATAATCATTATTTTTGCAGTAAAAGGAAATAGTAGTGGCATTTTAACTTTCTCACTTTTAGGTTTTATTTTATCTCTTTTTCTTTTGGGGTCTATTTTTTCTAAGTCCTTTGATCTTTCTTTTAGGACTTTTACCCTCTTTTTATTTTTATTATTTTCAAATATGGGAAAACAACTTGCAGAAAGCAAGGTATGTACATATTTACAAGAATATGAAATTAAATTAAAAAATTATGAACCCTATTATTATAGGACCCTAACAGTGTCTCCACATGGGGATGGCATTTCTTGGTGAAATATCAAGAACTTTATGACTAGTAGCCTTTGAATTTTGACTGTGATGACCCTGTAAGTGTCTTCTGATCTCTGCAATTATTCATACTTTATGATATTTTACCTCTCAAAGCTTAGGGCCTTCTCTCCGGGCTTAAAATTTGTTAAGAAAAAATCCAATCCAATCTAAAACCTTCAATGTATATGTACAATGATCAAAGTAAATGAAACTAACTATCTATTATCTTTGATGAGTAGTAGTGCTTCAACATTCTACCATTTTCTAGTCCATCTAACATATTTGATCCATCCATTTCTTTAAGATAGAAAGCATTTTTACCTCTGTAACTATAAATAAGATAAGGTCATTTCCATAGAAAATAAAATTTTCCATGTTTATCCTTGTCTTCTCTTCTTGAATGCCACTTTAATACTTTGTCTCCAATGTAGAAATCATCTTCTTTACTCTTTTTGTCAAAAATTTTCTTTATTTTATCCTGCATAACTTGTGACTTAATGTAAACCTCTTCTCTTGTTTGCTGCAAGTGAATGATTTGATTTATCCTTCTTTGAATGTCATTTGGTTCAACTTGTAATTCTTGGATAATCTTCATTACTGGTACTCCTAAGGAAGATGGAAAAAAAACATCCATTCCATATAAAAGCTGGTAAGGGGATGTACCAATATATTTTTTGGTTGTAAGTCTATCTTCCCATAAGGCATTGACTAACTTCTTGTTCCAAGTCTTTTTTTATCTTCAAGTAATTTTTTGATGATGTTTACAAGGCTCTTATTTGAAGATTCAGCCAGACCATTACCTTGGGGGTAATATGCAGTAGAATGGCCTAGGGTAATGTGACATCTATGGAAAAATTCAATCATCTTTTTAGATTTGAATGCTACTGCATTATCAGTAATTATCTTTTGGGGACATCCACATCTTGAAAGTATGTTGCTTTCTAAAAAGGAGACAATGACATTATCTGTGGCTTGCCTAGTGGGTATGGCTTCAATCCACTTGGTAAAATAATAAGTGGTTGTCAGAATCCACTTATGTTGGGCTGATGATGGGGGATTAATTTCTCCAATGAAGTCAAGACCCCATTGTTGAAATGGAATTTCAGTTGAAATGGGTTTTAAGGGCAGGGGTAACAGATTTTTCTTACCCTCAAATATTTGACACTTGTGACAGGAGGTCACATAACTTTTAACATTTGCAAACAAAGTAGGCCAGTAAAAACCAGCTCTGAGGATTTTATCTGCAGTAGTCTTCCAGTAGAGATGTCCTCCACAGTCACTTGCATGAAATTCTTGTAATACTTTGTCAGCTTCTTCTTTTAACAAACAATTTAACAAAATCCCACTATGATCCTTCCAAAAAAGTACGTTGTCTAATATACAAAATCCTACTGCTTTAAGCTTTAGGAATCTAGCTTTTGTTCTTGATAATCCAGAAGGAGCTTGTAAGTTTAGTAATACAAATATGATATGTGCATACCATGGTGAGTATGAAAGGGCTTCACTGATCTCGGGAGTCGCCATCTCTTCCTGATCATCTACTTGGGAAATAAAATTTATGTCTAGGGAATGACAATTTGATTCAGCCATAAGTTTAGCTAAAACTTGACCTTTTATCAATTTAGTGGGTTTTATCTCTATGTCATATTATAAAATTGTGGCAATCCACTTATCTCTTATACCACCAGGACCATCCTGAGTTAGAATGTCTTTTACTACTGCATTTGGGACATAGGCAATGATGTGAGAATATAGAATGTACACTTTGAAATATTTAATGGCATTTACCAAAGCTAGGGCATGTTTCTCCATGATATTGTATTTCAAAGTGGCATCTCTAAGTGTTTTGCTAAAGAAAGCTATGGGCTGTTCATAACCTTGGTCATTTTTCTGCTGTAAAACTGCAACAATGGTGTGTTCTGAAGCAAATGAAAAAATGATGAAATCATTTTTAAAGTCAGGAATTATAAGGACTGGAGTTTTGGTTAAGGCCTGTTTGATGGATTCAAATGTTTGTTTGGCCTCAATAGTCCATTTAAGAACTGATTTTTTTTTAAGCATGTTGTGTAATTATCTAATTATCTCAGCTAAATTGGAAATGACTATTCTTAAAACGTTAATTTTTCCTAGAAAAGCTTGTAACTCTTTTATATTTCTTGGAGGAGTGATGTTAAGAATTGCGTCTATTCTGGCAGGGTCTATTCTAATTCCTTCCTTAGATATTATGTGTCCTAGTAACTTGCCTTCTTCTAGTCCAAATAAGGTTTTCTTGGGTTTAATGAGATGCCAAACTTTCTGCATCTTATAAATAATTGCCTAAGATGATCCAAGTGTTCATAATCAGTCTTAGAAAATACAGTTATGTCATCTAAGTAAATCACTAAGAATTCATGAATTTCCTTTGTAAAGGCTATATCCATAGCTATTTTAAAGGTAGCCCCTGCATTCATTAAACCAAAAGGCATTTTTACATACATAAAAGTGCCCCAAGGAGTAGTAAAAGCTGTTTTGGCTTGATCCTCTAGTTGGACTAAAATCTGGTTGTATCCTGAAAATCCATCTAAAAGAGAAATCCTAGAATAACCAACTAACCTTTGTAAAATATGATCCATCTTTGGTAAAGGATAATTATCTTTTAAGGAAAATTTGTTTATATTCCTAAAATCAACACATAATCTAATCTCTCCTGTTTTTTTCCTGGTTGGAACTAGGTTAGAAACTCAATCAGAATATCTGATTGGTCAATTATCTGTGCATCGTACATTCTTTTTACCTCTTTTTCTATTAAAGGCATCAAAACAGGGTTGATTCTCCTCAAGTTTTGTTTAGAAGGCTTTTGATCTTATTTTATAGGGATTTTATGCTGAATTATGTTGGTGTCATAGGATTTTAGGTCCTCATAACTCCAAGCAAAAACATCTTGAAATTCCTTAAAAAGAACAATATATTTTTCTTTTTCTTGTTGAGGTAAGGCTTTGGAAAGTTTGATCATCTTGGGTTTTAACTCTGTGCCTATGTTTCATTCCTCAATGTTAGATCTAAGTGGCTCCATTTTTTGTTTTCTAGCAACATCATTTGAGTCAAATAAATCTTCTAAAGGAGTTAAACCTTTTGGTAAGAAATTATATTTGAGATTTAATATTTCAGATTCATCACCAATTATCTCATCAATTTCTACTCTCTCTAAGTTATCTATATCTAACTGACTAAACTTAGTAGGTCTAACAAACTTTACTTTATTTACATCTATATTATTCAAATCTATTTCACTATCTAAATCTTGATCTATGGTACAATCAGTGTCTATTTTGCAGTTCTGAAATTCACCTTCATTATTTATAAAATGGTAAATTTTCCGGTCTTATGAAAAAATATACCAATATTTGAGGTTATCTGGAATTATTGGTCTGTGTTTTACTTTTGTAGTATATTTATGATTGGGATGAAAAGGTAAATTACAAGTACTAGAAAAAGTTACTAAGGAATGTGCTTGTAAATTTTTCTTTCTAGGTATTGCAGAGAAATTACATTCCAACAAATCATTAATCAAATCTAATACAGTCCCTCTATATCGGCCTAGTCTAAGATTGTAAACAGAATATTCACCTTTAATTTGTTTTACAATCAACTCCGAGTCTCCCATTATTGCTATTCTTTTTCCTCCTAAGTTCTTGATTATATGGAGTCCTAAAACGAGGGCTTCATACTCAGCCATATTGTTAGTGCATTTGAAATTCAGTCTGAAAGCATGGTCTTCTGCATGGTTCTTTTCAATGTTAGTTATCCATACTCCTGCTCCTGGTCCTAGTTTTTTTACTGAACCATCAAAATCTAAATGCCATAAAGATTCATGAAAGATATTGTCGTTGTTTTGTGTTTTCTTTTTGTCTTTTAGTTCAATTTTGATTTCATTATCAGTTTCAAATTTACATAAGATGAAAGAATCTAGATCAATAGGTGTAGCATAAATTGGGTAATTTATGGATCTTGCTGCACTAATTACCATATACTTCATCAATGTTTCCCTATAAATCTTATTTGGTTGACCAAAGACTGATATAGTAGCATAAGACATGTCCAATTGTAGAGATCCCTGTAATTTTGCTCCCCAAGAGTGAGATAATAACATTCCATATTTGGGTGGGATAGCTACTACAATGTCCATGAGTATACTTTTACCTAGATATTGAACTAATGTAACACACAAATATTTAATTAAACCTAAGCATTTAACTTTGCTTGAATCAAATGAAAATAAAACTTTTTAAGGCTTTGTAATGTAAAAATTCAGAGTTTCCATTATTTTTTTGGGCATTATATTGTGTGAAGCTCCTGAATCTAACATTGCATTTTGTAAAATTTGGTCATGTACAGTTAAACTGATGTAAAATGGAGGAACTGCGCCATTTTGATGCTTTCCATTCACATCAGGGCCAAAATCAACTCTGGTTGATCATCATTCAAGTTTATAGAGTCTTCTCCATCATTCATGTTTAATGTTTCAGTGATTGTTGTTTTATACAAATCATGTTTTACCAATTTTGTCAAAGGAATTGGTATTTTTAACTTTGCAATTTTAGTTTGTATATTGAATGAAGGTTGTGATTTACTAATTTGAATTAACTCTTCCTTAGTAACTGTAGTTTGAGTGGGTTTATCTTATTTTTCTATATTTATGTTTTCATTTTATGTTTGAGTTTATTGTGTCTTGCTGCTCCTAGTTTTATTTTCAGGAATGGTTTGAGAAGCAGTAGATGTTTTTTTCAGATTTTGAGTTGTTAGAAGCTATTTTTTAGTGGCAGCTTTTGGATCTGCTGATTTTGGATCAACAATGGATGTTTTGGATTCTAAGTTTGTTGTTTTAGCAGAATTAGTTGTTTTAACAACATTAGATTTTTGTGAATCTTTTGTTGTATGATAAAATTCATCTGTTATGTCAACAATCTTTGGACTTGGTGAAATTTTGGGGCTGGAAACTTTTTGGGAAGAACTAGAGTTTTTCTTATTTTCCCTAGAGAGAATTTGCAGAACTTTTTTTGTTGGGGCTTCTACTGTTTTCTTATATTCAGTTTGAGGAGATTTTTTAGTAGAAGTTCCAGTGTTTTTCTTACTCCTAAGGTTATATTGCTTATGTACTTCGTTTATAGAAAAATTGTAACCTTGTTTTTAGTCAAATGATTCACCTGAATCTAATTGAAGTTGTTGCATTTAAAATAGCTCTTGGTCTTCCTCAGTGAGAAAGATAGTGTTATATTTATTTATACCCATTAGATTTATGGTATCCTCATCATCTACATTGTTTTGAGAACTTTCAGCATAGTTCTCCTGAAATGGGGGTCTTATTGTCTGATCTGGAGTTGATTCTTTTGATTTTCCTGAATTTATATTTTTCCTAAAATTAGGATTTCTGATTTGCTGTTGGTTATCCCATTGAGGTATTCTTTCTATGTTGTCTAATATATCCATCATTCTCTCTAAATTTTTAGCTAACTGATATATTTTTCCATCCAAATTAGAAGCTTCTTCTTTCATGGTTACTCTCCTATCATTCCTTAATCTAGATTTTCTAGCTAAAATGTTTACTTCTACACCTACAACATCTGTTTGCATTCTTTCTAATTTTTCAGAATTATTTCTCCCAACTGATATTCCATGTCTGTGTCAAATCCATCAGGGAATTTGAGTAGGAAAAAATTAGGAGTGGGTTTAAGATTGGCTGGGATTGAGTTGTAAACACTATTATACCTAGTGCAGTAGTCTTGGACTGATTCATTGGGAGCTCTTTTCATTACATCAAATTCAGAAAGTATTTGGAGTGGATTTTTCTTCTTTTCCCATTTCTTTAAAAATAATCTATGAAAAACAGCTAAGTTAGCTATACTACCAGCAGTAAGACCTTTAAATAATTTTTCGACTTCCCCTGTTAATGTTTGTGCAAACAATCTCATTTGTACATCAGAATCATCTACTTCACAGAGTTCAAAGTAATATGTCATTTTACTTATATGTTTCTGTTCAATGTACTATGTAGTAGCATCAAATTGTGGTATCTTACTTTGGTAATCCTGAGGCATGTCATGTAACTATACTAGAAGAACTAGGGGAGCATACCTAGCAGCAATAAATTGAATTCTAGCTTGGCTTGGGGGTAGATTAGAAGTTCTTGGGGCTGAACTAGTAGTACTAGCTGATGTAGTAACAGAAGTAACTGATGAAACTGGAATATAGGATGGTGAACTAGAAAAAGTAGTAGATGAGCTAAAGGATGAAGTGGAAGTACTGGGAAATGAAACTGGAATATATAAGGAACTAGTAGGAAATGAGAATGATGTGTTTGAAATAGTAGAAGGTAAACTAGTGGATGATGGAAATAATATTCTAGGTTGTAAGGGTTGTCTAGGGATAAATGGATCTGTAGATTGGATGGTAGCTAAAACTATAGATGATATAGTGGTATCTAAATGAGAAATGGAAGGTTTAGATGTGTAAGCTAACAATTGGGCTAGTTCAATAGCTTCATCTATTTCTTTGAGAATAGTAGCATTTATCTCTTCAAGTTTATCCTGATTTTTAACTTTATTTAATTCAGAATCTACTGCAATATTTTCCTATTTTTCCTCAAGAAATGAAATGAAAACAAGGTCTATAACAATAGTTTTTAAATCAAATTATTATTTACTTCTGAACAAAGGATTTTCAAATTTCAAATCGAACTATATATCTTGTAAACTTACTAACTCTTGTGGTAATGAATTGGCTCTAATTAATGAAACTTTCGCATCTAAATCTTCAATCTGTTTTTTCTTTTTCCAAATTCTGTCTGAATTGTCTACTATAACAACAGGTTTAGGATTCGGGTTAGACCTGGTATAGTAAATTTTTCTAGAAGCCAAAATTACAATTTTTTATAAAATGATACTCACAACTCTTAAAACAATCTTAAAAGGCAAAAAGATAATGAAAAATATTTCCTTAAGACCTATTTTAAGACTGAGGATTGGTTATGTCCCCAGTATGGTCGCCAATATGTTATCACTCTAGTAATTCTAAAGTTGTGAGATTTTAGTTTAAATTCTAAGAACACTAAAGGTAAGCACAAACCTACTTTTAAACTCTAGGATCTAGCCTTCCTAGGGTTCAGAGAGGGCTCTCTCTGTAAGATTTAACTTTGTTTTGATTTATAAGATATTAGACTATTTATGATTGTGCAATTTGGTTTTAATTTGGTTTGGTTTGATGGGAAAAATCATTTAATGAGATGGATAGTGGGAAATCTGTTTGTTCATTGGGCTAAGGAGTCAAATGTCAAGTAGACAGAACTAGGATCAAGGTCAAAAAGTCAAATGTTTTCACAGAAAGATAGATAAGTCTTTGAAGATCTTGGAAAGCTGTTTTGGTGAAGTGGTTTGACTGAGATAAAAAGCAATGAAGGGTTCTTTGATCTGGAAAAAGGAAGGAGTAGATAGAGGTCAAATGAAAGAGGGAGCAATTAAGGGTTCCCTACTCTGGAAATCAGCAGAAAACATGGAAATGATATACAGTAAAGACAGGGTGCTTTTAACAAATCCTGAAATAATACTCCTGTTTATTCATTCAAATTTGGAACACATATATGGGTGCATGGAACAAAGAAGATAAAAAATTACAAGTAGAAAGTACTTCACTTCAATGGCTCATCACATGAATCCTGAAATATGATGCTAGTTGATCTGATCTAGTCTGCTACTCGAAATTTGCAACAAAAAGCTTCCAAGTCCAACAAAAATGGCTATAGAAATCTTCAGCAATTTATTCCACAATATTACTTCAAAGTGTGAAGTATTTATACAAAATTGTTTACAAAATATCCTAGAATACTTCTAGGAATTGTTTAAGGGAAAATAAAATATATTTACAATAAAATAGAGACAATTGCTTAACAAATCAGCAAGCTATCCTATTGATCCAAATAAAATAGAAGCTATTTGTGGATTAGGTGTAGCTGGCTACCTTGGTGTCCTCTTTGCTAGCAGAGATATTTCAAATTTGTTTTGAAATATTATCTTCAATATATTATACTCTTTAACTCTGATTTATCTTTATTCTCTAATACTCTTTAACTCAGATACTCTTTAACCTCTGTAAAAACTGCCTTACTGCTGTAATAAATTTTTCTTTGACTGTAAAAATCAGCAATTTTTTTATCTTTATTACTACATTTTGACTTTTGCAATAAGTCAGGAAGTGATTGCCAAGCTTCATCATTAGGAATTTTTATCTTTTTCAATCTCTTGAAAATTTCATCTACCTCAGTATATCTAGAAAATGTTGGTTTTATGACAAATAAATGTCTTATCTCATGCTGCAGATAAAATAGATCTTCAAAACTTTTGAGTAAGACCTTCCCTTTTGAAATGCCTTGTCCACTTGTCTTTTCAACCTACTCTTTTACATACTCTCTGATTTTCTTATTATGATCTTCCCGTGGCATAAGTTTGTCAATAATGACCAAAATGTTAGGCAAATTTCTTTGCCTCAAATTTTCAAATTTAACCATGAACTTGGTTATGGCTATGTTCATATTTTCACATTTCTCTTCAAGTTGTTTCATCAGATTCTTCTTTGAAAGGAATTTCATTTTTTCAAGGATTGTCTCTGTCCTATCAGTGATCTCTAGTTCTTCCAACTCTTGCTTGGTGTGACTATTGAGAAACTTTATCAATTCTAAGGCTTGCTCAAGTTTGTCATCTAGCTCGTCTTTAGTTTTCTGAATCTCTTCCTGTGCTACCTTCAGTAAATCCCTCTGTTCATATATTACTTGGATTGAGGGCCAGACATCATTGATGGCTTCAATGATTTTGTTCCATAACTGGTTTTTCACATATGATATTGGCTTCTTCAAGGTTAAATATTTTTGTAGTTTTTTTAGTTCTTCATTTAACCTATTAGCTCTTTGCTCATGATTTTTAGCATTTGAGCTAAATTATTTTTATCCTCAAGGTTATAAATCATCTTTTTCAATCTATTAATCTCACTTGTCTGAAGTGACATTTCTTTCATGGATTTTACTAATTTACTAGCCTCATTTGTGGGCTTCACTATTGATGTAGAAGATTTTGTGGCTGAAGTTGTGGATGATGTCACTGGCATTGCAATAGCCAGTGGTTGTTTTGGTGCCAACTCTTTTTCTAGAGCTGAAGGCACAATAGTAGTAACCATGGGAATTACTATAGGAGTTTCTTGAGTTTTAGTAGCTTCTCTTTGATGGACAAGTTTGTCCATTTGAGTCCATTTCTTTGATCTATCCCGTTAACTGAAAAATTAAGTTCATCATGTCATCCTTCTGATTTTTTTCTTGTACTATTTCTCTGGCCTGTGGATGTTCATTTGGTGGAAACTTAAGCTGTTTCCTCAATGCTGCAATGTCCTCATTCTTCTTTTTTACTAACTGTTATTCTGCTTTAACATTTGCAGGATCATATCCTATTTGGAGAACCAACTCTTCTAGAGACTTAATTCTAAGATCTTTGGCATATGATGAGGCTTTGTCAACCTTCATTTGATTCCTCATGTTGATGATTGTATTCTAAAGTTTGTTGATACTCATAGCTTTGGTAGTTATAATAGAATAGAACATCTCTGAACTTTGCCTATAAAACTCAATCTTATCTAGTGCATGAATGCTTTATGTTGGCACTTCTAGATCAATTTTCTTGTAGTCTACAACTATATTTGGAGTCTTTACTGTAGGTTGGAGCATTGAAATTATCAACTTTTTATTTGAGTAGTCAAAGGCTGATAAAAGTATGTTTTGAACACCTGGTCTTTGCTTCAAATATTGAGAGAAAATCTCATTTTTGATCTCTTCATTCTTTGTTTCAATCTGTTTATACCTTTCCCTGATATCAAGATCCTTTTCCTCTGCTGTCTATGAAGATGATGCTTCCATATTCTGTTGTTTCTCTATCATATGTGTATTTGAATTATCAGGATTTCCTTCATTCAAATTCTCTGTAACTGGCTCATTTTTTATGAATGTAGCAACATCTGTATTTGTTACTGTGACATCTGTGTCTTCAACTTCAATAGTCACTTTTTCTTTACCAATTGAATTTATCTTAGGCTTTTTATTGTATCTTAATCTGAACCTAGTTTCAATTGTGGTTTCAACAATGTATGTTCCTTCTTCTCTGACACTTTTGGTGGCTTTTAATCCTTGATTAACAGTTTGTAAGGTGTGACTAGTATCACCCTGCTTTACTGTATCTATCAAAGTGTTTTTTATTCACTCAGTCTTATTGACATACTTCTCAATCTCTGGTTTTTTTCTCATGAATGTAGGGTGTTAGTTTTCACTTAACCCTCATTTTACTCAGTATTCCTTGTGGATCATAGTTCCAGGAGAAACTCTCTTCAAATTTGTACTCTAGTAACTGATTAGCTGCTTCTTTTTCTGCATCTCTGTGATTAAAAATAAATGGTCCCACTTAATTCTTCAACTTAAATTGTGTTTTCTTCTTTGCTTCTAGGAAGTTGATAGAATCAAAATTTAAGATTTACCTGATATATTCCAAGGCAAAAACCCTCATTGGTACATATTTGGGTAGTTTGTAGGGTAATAAATTAGACCCAAAAACTATGATTTTTGTGTGTTTTTCATAAAAATACCAATCTCCAGTTCTAGTTTGTTCAGATAGCTGTAGAATATTCTTTATTTACTCACTGATCCTTGGTTGTTCTGTGTTGGTCAAAATATTGATCAATGGATGGAAAAAATTATCTATAAACTCTGCAAAAGTTAATTTTGAGGACTCCTTTTTGATCAATGAAGTCCAAAAGATGACTGAAAGTGGAATTTCTTCTATATCAAGCTTCTGGAGGGTTTTAGGGAACTCTTCTGCTTGAAATACAAAAGCATACGGAAGAGAAAAGATGTGTATCTAAACACCCCTTTAGTTGGAAATTTAACCAGCTGATCATGAATATTGTCAGCAATATACTCAGCATAATTGAAAATTACAGAGGGAGGCTGTCCTGGTGCAAAAGTAGATAGAAACCCTAGGATGGACTCATCAATATTCTCATCTGTAAAGTATCCTACAATAAATGAAAACATGGAAATGACATGTCTAGATCCTTTTGGAAATTTTGAAGTAGAATATGGAGGATTAATTTGTGGAATTTCCACATGTAAGGGCATGAATACTTGGAAAATCTGAAACATTTTGGGAAAATCAAGGCCAATGTACAACTTTGTAAGTGCCTCTATTGACAAAGGAACTACTTTAGGACCATGTTTGAGTTGTAACATCTGGTTTATGGACTCAACAGTAATTGTAAAAAGTACTTCTTTGCTTGCGTTCATCATTGCTCTATTTTCAGGTGAATAATAACTCTAACACAACCTAATAACCTCTGGGAATGGATGAGTGTCTGGAACAACATATTTGGACAACTTTGATTCCCAAATTTGGACTTCTTCAACCTGATCTAAGGACTTTTCATAGCTCCAGCAGTGGAGGTTTAACAAATTAAATTCAACAGCAGGATCTTCTATTTTATAGTCTACATCTGCTAAAGGGATGTGCTCAATGTCTACAATAGGAGGTTGTAGAGGATTCACAATGATAACAGTCTTGGAGGGCATATCTAGTGTGGATTTTGGCATTTTTAGGCTTTCAAGATCAGTAAAACTCTGTTTTTTAGACTTTTTGATTTCTTCTGTAAGATTAAATGGTTTACAGAAGTTTTCTTGACTTTGACAGAGGTTCTTGGATGAAAATGGGTACAAATTGTTCTTTTTCCTTGGGTTTTAACTTTAATTTCAATCTCCAAAATGAATTTTAGACTCTTACTGGTTATGAAAATAAGAAACAAAGGTTTCTTAGGCTTTTTAGTGGATAATTGGGCTGGAAATTTGTTTGAAATTAAGCACAGAGGGTCAGGTTACCTGCAGAGCATTTCTGGGTTTGATTAGAGTTTTATATAGTATGTAAAAACTAGAATAAACTCAATATTTTTCTTTAAAAATGAACGCAATACAAAACAGGGTTTTATCGAAATTTTGACAGGGTTTTGACTCTTTTTGGGCAATCTAAAGGCTTTCTTGGAGAAATTAGGCTTATACTGGTTTCAATTTCTTTAGTAATTTCTTTTCAGAATGACAAAGGCTCGATTTTCTCGGAAAATACCTATTTATGCTGTTATGGGTCTTTGGAAAAAGGTTATGAGTTGTTTGACGGGTCCTTGGTATATTTTTAGATCTCTAGAAGCAATTTGAGTCTTTCAGCAATCTTCACAACAAAATGCGGGTGTTTTTCAGGTTTTGGGTATAAAAACAAAGCACAGGCTTCGTTTTCGGAGTCGGGAGGACGATACAGTGTGATAGCAAAAAAAAAGAGATTAATGGCTCATTTCAAAATTTATTAGGTGATTTAGGTTTAAACTGGCCTGCAATTAATGTCAATCACATCAGGCAATGATCAGTTTTTCGGGCTTCAAAGGCGAAAAATAGTAATTGGTTATCACGTTGGTTTAAAGTGGTAAGCGATTTTTGTTGGATCGAATGCGATCCAACATAACTGGGCCATGTGGAGGAGAGAGGAAAGGCTAAAACAACCCATTTCACATGGAAAGGAAATGTGTTAAGATCACATGACTTTATTTCTGATATGGCCAGATGATCGTTAGATCTAGAGGCATGAGTGCGAGTGGCTATGATTAGTCCTTGAAGTTGCTCGGCATTCGGAGGTGGGGTCCGAGGTTTATCAATGTGGTGGGATAGGTTTTAAACCTTATAAATATATATTTAAAGTTAAAAATTTATTTGTTAAGCCCCTATATTAATAGTGTAGTCCCTTATTATGTTAGTGTAGCCCCCCTTATTGTTATTGTTGTACCCCTGTAACCCCCATATTGTTATTATTGTGCCCTTACATTATTATTGTTAGTTCGACTAGGATTACTTTGTGGCCCCACTAGGATTACATTGTGGCCCCATGGACTCCTATATATAGAAAGGAGGTTTTTTCATTTGTATCATCCAAGAATTGTTCATTCATGTAATGTATTGGAGGTTTCCCCCTCGAAGTGGCTTATTTCTAAGGCATTGATATCTCTTTTCTTCTATTTTTGGAGTTGGTTTCACAACATTTGGTATCGGAGCTTTGGATTCTAGGGTTTCGCTGCTCCAAACAGGTCATCGTGGCATTTTCGCTATAAATTTTTTTCTACGAATGTTCAGAAGCTGAAATTTTTAGAGTGCGAAGTTGCAATCTTGAGGAAAATATTCGCAAAATTGCAGATCTTTGTTCACAATATTTTCGGAGATATGATCTACGGAAGTTAGGTATTTTTGCAGACTCCTGAATTTAACCTAAACAGGTCATCGTGAAATTTTTGCTATAACTATTTTTCTGCGAAGGTTTAGAAGCTGAAATTTTTAGAGTGCAAAGCAGAAATCCTGAGGAACATCTTCACAAAATTTCAAAGCTTGGTTCGCAATATTTTCGGAGATATGGACTGTGGAAGTTAGGACGTTTTTAGGCTTTTGAATTGCATCTCAAAGAGGTGATCATGGGAAAAAATTCATAGCTCTCTCTTTGAGCATCAGATTGGAATGATGTAAAAAGTGGCTGAAAGTACACGGACTGTAGTGTTTTTTTTATTAATTTCAGACCCAAAGGAGGAAACATGGACACGTGGCAAGTCATACAAGTTTGCTCTACTGAACTAGTCCATAATTGGGTCACTGTAGGAGATTGGACATAAATTTTCCTTGAAGAATCCAAGTCAGGTCAGACCTGTGGCATTTGAAAGAAGCTTCAGAGGGCTACTACAACGCTGAATTTCAAATATTGAGGATATGCAATTATATAGATAATTCAATTTCAATATCTAGCTCTTCAAAAGCGAGTAAAAGGTGTGTATTTTTATTTTCCAAATTGCATAAGTCTTGTTTGAAGAATCAAGTTTGAAGTGATTCCAAGGGCATATTTTAGAATTTTTATCAGTATTGGGTTCTATAATGCCTCAAAAAAATAATTCCATACCCATTAAGCCCTCAAAAAGCTATCTAATGACGCATGAAGAGGAAGAATTGTAGTATGAGATATCAATATTACGGTACCGAGTGCAACAAATTTCGATCTTACGAAGAGTAAGCGAAGATGACATAGATGGTTTAAAAGTAGAATTGGAAGCTAAGTTGGATGGTTTTAAGGATCAAATAATAGCTAATAGGGATGATAAATTAGTGGAAGATCACATCGAGCATCAACAACAATTTCTTCAACTCTCAAAGGATAACCTAACTTTGATGTAGAATCTAATGAAACAATAGGAAGATCAACAACACATTGAAAGAAGTTTTCAAGCAGTCACAGAAACAAGAACTCAACAAGTACGATCAATTTCAGAATATATCAGCAAGTGGAAGAACTTTCCTATAGAAGATTCCACATGGGAGGATGAGAATTTCATACAGAAGCATGAAGAAATAATCAAACATTGAGGACAACACTTTAAAGGAGAGGGGCATGTTAAGCCCCTATATTAATAGTGTAGTCCCTTAATATGTTAGTGTAGCCCCCCTTATTGTTATTGTTGTACCCATGTAACCCCCATATTGTTATTATTGTGCCCTTACATTATTATTGTTAGGTCGGCTAGGATTACATTGTGGCCCCACTAGGATTACATTGTGGCCCCATGGACTCCTATATATAGAAAGGAGGTTTTGTCATTTGTATCATCCAAGAATTTTTCATTCAGGTAATGTATTGGAGGTTGCCCCCTCGAAGTGGCTTATTTCTAAGGCATTGATATCTCTTTTCTTCTATTTTTGGAGCTGGTTTCACAACATTATTTTATATTATTGGTGGAGCGGGTAGTGTTATATGTTTTAAAATTTAAAACATTAACAAATGTGTTTATGTTTTCAATTAAAACATTTAACAAATGTTTCAACCAATGGCACGTGTATTATATTATATGAAATAATAAAATTTTAACAAGTGTTTTAATACCATAGTGGCGGGATATTTATAATATTGATATGTTTAAACCTTATGGGAGAAAGGGCGGGTTTATTTTCGTCACATGGGATAATTTAACATAGGTTTAAATTTTAAATAAATGGGTTTGGGGGTTATTTACATATAAAGTATTTAATGATATATACGGGAGGGATCTAATATAGGGATTTAATACTTTAGGTTAGTATTTAATATGAAATGAAGATGTTATGTATGAAATGAATTAAAATACATATTTTAAAACTAAGTAAAGTGTAAAAAATAGGCAATAAAGCATAGTTTGTCTCATTTTTTATTCTTTACACATAAACGTAGGAAAAATGTATCTTATAGGTTTTTTGAGTGTCTTTGAATGAAGATGAAATTAATCATGTAGGGTTTTTACTTTTACTAAGCAAAAAAAAGGAGTTTTACTTAGGAAAAGGGATTATTTTTTTGGAAAAGGGTGAATATGCTGATGAGATGGGTTTTATGTAGGGAATCTAGTATATTTAACCAATCAGTTATTAAAGCCTTGGGTCCGGTTCCAACAAAAGTAAGAGAAATTCTTTGAGTCTCTTTAACTAAAGGTTTAGAATACTGTATCATTATGGGGGAGGGGAAATTAGTAAGTTCATGCCCGATGATGCTTTATTACATGTCTTGCACAACTTCTTTCTACCTATCCATCATTATTCTAACATTTTTTACTTCATTTTTATGGGTGCATTTAAACTTGCAACCCTTAATCAATTTTTCTTTCAAAGCATAAAAACTATCTAAGTCTAACCTTATTTCATCCGAGGGCTCAGATTAAATTGTTGAGCTCCTCATTTATTCTCTAACTATCTACTGATTTGTCAAGTTTAAACTGTTTGACATATCTTTATTCTCTCTCTAAAAAATGAAATTCAAAGCATGAAAAGTTAAGATTAGACTATTTAATTGATCATGGATTATGGAATTTATTGACAATATGCACATAATCATTATTTTTGCAGTAAAAGTAAATAGTAGTGGCATTTTAACTTGCTCACTTTTAGGTTTTATTTTATCTCTTTTTCTTTTGGGGTCTATTTTTTCTAAGTCCTTTGATCTTTCTTTTAAGACTTTTACCCTTTTTTATTATTATTATTTTCAAATATGGGAAAACAACTTGTAGAAAGCAAGGTATGTACATATTTACAAGACTGTCAAAGTAAATTCAAAAAATTATGAACCCTATTATTATAGGACCTAACACCTTCTTCTTAGCCATCACCATTAAAGAAGAAAAAGGATAAGAGCTAGACTAAGTATGATCCAACCTCAACAGCTCTTTAATTTCATTCTCGATCTCATCTTTGTAGACCTTGGGATGTTGGTAGGGTTGTTTATGATTACCTACACACCATACTCCAATTCTATAACATGCTTAAAACCCCTGTCTGGTGGTCTACCTGGAGAAGTGTCAGAATTTTTTTTTTGACGTTTATGAAGAAATACATAAATATATTTTCGATGTTATTTTGTTTGTTTCGGCTATATGTTCTCTTTATATTTGAGAGGTTTTTCATTGATGTAAAATTAAGTGCTAGAGCTAAGTCAAATGAATAATTGCCATTGTTTTTATAAACAACATCAAGAGCATAACTATAGTAATGGGCATTTGAAAAGAAATCATCAAAGTATTGGTTATGGGTTTAACAAGAAGACCAAACACTACCTGCCTCAGACCTTCTTATGAGGAACAATAGGACATATTGTGCTCAAAATAAACAAGGAAAGTAATTATTTAATGTGTTGCACAACTTTACCTTCTGGTGACTAACAAGTTAGTTGAGGAGCTGAAGACCTCAGGTGAAGACTTAAAAATATACCATCAACGTAAATATTACCAAAAGTTGGTATAAATTTTAACCTTAAATTTACAACAAGTCTTGAATTCATTTATAATATTTGTTTTCCAATGGAATGGAGGCTTATGAAGGAATGGATTAAAATTGTTTATAGCATCAAATATCAATATTGCACCTTTTCCAAATCACCAATACATAGATGATGAACTTCAATCTATTATTAAAGAATTTATGGAGTATAAACTTAAATGGATTTCATCACAAAATAAGCAAATGTCATGGTCATCCCCAATCCCAAACACAGGTTGGATCTTCCCCAAACAAACGTGATTTTTCATATGATTGACCTATATAAATAATAAATCGACCTCATTTTAATAACATCTCAATGAGTGAACAAGGAAAAGAAGAAAAAATGTCATATTTGATTCATATCTCATGAAACCTAGGTCGAATTGATGAGGGTTTTTGATTTTTATTTGAAGCAACATTTAATTGTTGGCTCATGACTGTCTAAGTGTTGCAAAATTCACCCCCTTCTTTGAGCTAATCTCTGCACTTATAAGCACAATTATTGGTCCTTTTTGGAGTCGATATTTCGTCCCATATTGGAACAGATCTTAGCTAATATTGATATATTAGTCTGACCTATAATAAGAGCTTGAACCTGTGGCATTATAGGCCTCGACCTTTTGGAGGATCAGAGGTCGATTTCAAGGGATTCATACACAATGCAAGTAGTAGTAAGGATCGACTAAGATCTAAGGCTCCTCCAAGGTAGAATAACATAAAAATATCAAGATAATGATAATCATATAGGTACATAATTATTTTCTCAGGTTATTGTTATTATTACACTAATTTTGTTCATAAATCTAGATAGTGTCAAGCATATTGCAAGGATGATTGGAATTGTTATCATGAAAACTCTAGAAGGAAGATTGCTAGTAGATAAGATAGAATATTCAATGGCTAACCATTCAAGTTTAGTTTAGAATGTTATTAATGTCACAACTTTGGCCATATAGCACAGGACTGCATAAGTAGGATGAAGTGGGTTCTTCAGCAAATCAAAGAACAAAGGTTCTTTGAATCACCTAACCAAGTTTAGAGAAGAAAACAAATAGAACCAAATATAAAAAATTATGAATTAGCCTTGCTTGTTTAGGAACCTATTATGAATTAAAGAATCTCATCACTTCTATGCAACCTTTGGTTCATATCCAATCATGCTAAGGCCACAGTGACAAAAAACCAAATAGATGAAGAAATATGCTTCCAATGGTGAGAAAAAAATAGCTAATATGTAGAGTTGGTTCTTCATTGTTGCATAGGAAAAATATAGTAAAATATTTGATCTAAAGACTATTTTAGACATGGAAGAGGGGAAAATAACCTAATTAGATGATTTAAAACATCAGCTCTCATCCCTTGTTGAGGTCAAAATGAGGATGGAGGTTTCTATGATTACAATTACTTTGAATATGTAAATTTTTTCACTACATTTGAGAAGTGGCTTTTCAAACTCTTTGAATAAATGCTAAGCATAGTGATTATCATCAAAATATGATTTAGAAGTGTCTTTTATGCTACTTCACTAATTCTCTCTTTCCAAATCATTTTCAAAAGGACACTCACTCTCTTGAGTAATCCCTTTTCCCAAATAGAATGATCTCTTGCAACTTGTATAACCTATGTAATCCAGATGTAGAGTTATGTTGTGTATCATTAGCATCTGATAAAAAATATATTTCCAACATCTCGTATCAAGTTCCTTAAATATTAAAGGATGAGGACTCACTCAAATAAATACTATAATATGAAATCCATGTGTTCCTTAATATGAAAAGTATTTAGAAATTTAGTGATTTTTGAGTCTTTATTTACAAAACATCCCTCGGAAATCAACCGATTCCCCATCATAATCTGAGGTGCTATGCTTATAGCTTCTAACTCTAACAATTTTTCTACCCAGTTTCTACCAATGTTGAACAAATATGAATTTGTACATCTTACCTCATCCTTTTCCAAAGTCACCCTACATGTTGATAGGTAACAGGGGTAATACTAAATCTCAGACATGATGTAAGAAATATTTTCTTATGACTGACCAAAGTTTGAGTTCGAGCCATTTGTGATAGATTCTTGCATGTTACTGTGACTAGAGAGATATTATTAGAATTATCTTTGGAAGAAATATGATGTCAATAAAGAAATTGAAGGTTGGGGTAAGAATGGTAGAGAAGTATCATATACCATTGGATCTGATAAAATTAATGAATTCCTACAGAGGCATGACCTAGATATTATCTATCGTGCTCATCAAATGATAGAAGATGGATATGATTTTTCGCAGATAGGAAGTTGATCACTATAGTTTTTTCTCTGAATTATTGTGAGTAATTTTATAATGTTGGGGCTATGATGAGTGTTGATGAAAGTATTATGTGATCCTTACAAATACTAAAGCCATATGAGAATAAGGAATTATATGGCCCAGTAGAAGTATGATGAGTTGTACATAAACCATTAGGATTGTGTACAGATGTGATTGAGCAGAGAAGGTTGTTAACAGAGTGAGAACTAGAAGCAGGAAAGGAAAATATTGTTTTTTGAAATAGTAATTATAGATATATGATGCACAAACTCAGGATAAATGTGTGAATTTATTAGTGACAAAAATGATAGATAAAATATCGAAAGGGAGAAAAATAAAGAAGCAAGAGAAGCATTATTGACAAGAGGAGTAGTTGAAAAAACATCCCATTTTCCATTTATGTCAAAGGGAGAGATAAAGTGAAGAAGACAAAAGACAAAGGAGTTATGTTAGAGTTCAAATAAATACTAAAACTTGTAAGCTTACGTAGTGATATTATCAATTGTGTTGTCAGTTTTATCCTTATCTATTGAGTCATCAATCTTATCATCTAGTTATCGTTAGAAACCTCTATTGTTCCTATATATTAGGATCATGTACTGATATAGGTGGATATTGGTGGCCACCCACCTATTTCACTTGGGCCCCACCATTGTTTCTTTCATTTTTTCAGTTTTCTTAATTGTAGCACAATATACTATTTTTAGCAGTTTTTTGAGTCCTCAACTTACAGAGCCATTTTGAGGCCCTAAACGACATTTTTTTGGGAAAACCGGGAGCAACGTGGAAGTTCCTTTGATGTTTCTCACATCGGAAATTGTAGTCCTCAGATAGATCTTTCTAACTAGGTATTGTGCACGTAAAACAAATATCGTATGCCAAAGTTACGTCCCCAAGAAGTTGATGTACCAATTTACCCAAACGAGGTCCATAGTTTTGGTGCTTCATCTCCTAGGGCTGGGTTTTTGGATGTTTATGGTTTTCCATTGTTCCTAAATAATAAATAGGCCCCCGTGCCTTATTGTAACACAGTTCAGAGGCTTGTAGCCACCACATATCTTCTCAGAGATAAGCTACCAGCGCCCTAGCTAGTTTATTTCCATTTTTTCTATAAACAAATTTTAGTTATTTGATATTAATGAAATGAAGTGCTATTTCCACTGTATATTTTTATTTATGGTTATATGTGTATTATGTTGCATTCCTGCATAAATCTGAATCATGTATAGCTCATTTTCTTACGCAATGAAGTGTGTTTCTCTTCGTTATTCATCTTGTGATCTCTTATTAGAAGGATTGTTTAGCTTTGTAGTCTGATCCTTGGGTATTTTAATATCCTTTCATGATATCAAAGCCTTAGCCCAGGTTTGATTCCCCGATCTGTGTTTAAGGGAGGGTGTTGAATTTTCACACTCACCTCATTGTGAATCGATCACATGGACTAACCACCAATATGGGATCCATCTTGGGACCAATCAAATGGTAATGATAATGGTTTGGAAGTTGACTAATTCCTGTGGGTTTTGATGTAATAAAAAACCTAACATTCACATATTTTTTGAGATATTTTTAAAATTTTTTAAGATCTAGTTTTGTATCTAGATTTTTTGGGGTTTGAAGTTTGTTTTTTAGTGCTTAAATACACCAAAGAAGTGGAGGTTATTGAGGCCTCTTTCAACGAATATATGAATTTACCATAAGTTCTCAAAGGCTCCATTCATATTTGATAGAAGTTTCCATAATTAATTTTCCCCTTTTTCTAATTTCCCCGTGATTTTTTTTTAAAGGAGAAAGGGTATTTAGAAATAGAGAAAGGAATTTATGAATGTGTTGTTTTAGCTTTCAAAAAAGGATAAAGTTTGCCGATAAATTTTAAAGGAGTAAAGCATATGGGTAATTTTTTTTTAAAAGGGTTTAATTTTCTTGGGCCCTCAATAAAATTATTTTGAAATTCTTTGGATTTTTTTTGGAAAATATGTATGGGTTAAAAAAAAAAATCCTCTAAATTATTGGAAAATTTTCTACTGGGTAAAAGAATAATTGGGAAAAAAATATTGGCTGAGGTAAACAAGAGAACTTGGGAAAATATTATTGGCATTTCTTAGCATTTTTTTACTAGCGTAAAATGAATCTTGGGCAATTTTTTGACATTTTTCAATAGTAGAATTTTTTTGATTTTTTATATTATGGAAGAGTTAAGGATAATTTAGTTACTTACTCCGTACAATTATCATACCTATAAAAGAAAAATGCAACAAATGCTGCAATCTAAGGGGTTGTGGCAAACATTAAGTGAAAACCAGCGGAATTTTACAAAAGAAATTGAAATTTTTTCCTACAATAATAAACTAGATGAAGCAATGGGGCTGATTAGGTTATTTCATACAACCTATTATTTCATCTTGAAGAATGTGAAAATACCAAAGAAAGTTGGGAAAAACTAGCTTATGTGTTTCGAGGTATGAATGAGTTCAATGCATTAGAATTGGACACTAAATTATCAACCCTAGTACCTAATGAGCATGCCTCTATTAAGGAGTATCTAGCTCAATTCAGGTCTTTGTTGTCTCAATTAAAAGCATGTGTCAAGGGGAAAAAATATGTTAAATTCCCTTGGTGATAAATTTCAAATTCCCAGCTTTGAGATATTTTGTGATCTTCTCATATGAGAACAATCTAACCTCAAGAAACTAGATGTTCTCTCTGGCTCTTCAAATCAAGCTTTGGTGGCTCATAACTCTAAAGATAAACATAAAGCTCGGTTTCAACCAAAGAAAAATTCTACACAAGCTAGTGAGTCTCCCTCCAAGCCTAAGAAAAATACTAAGTCTTTGCCTCCATTTTCTAAGAACGAAGAATCCTCCTCAAATAAAAACAAAAAACAGGAAAATAAGAAGATCAAAACATATGAAATATGTACTTTTTGTGGAAAATAGGGGCATATTAAAGCAATACGTTGGATAAATTTGAATTTCTTAGAAGAGGCCATTAAGAAGCACAATATTTCAATAGGAAAGGGACATGCTCTATCATCCCAAGCCATATGTAAATGTACATACAATTGGATACTTGATTTAGAAGCTTCACATTATATGAATCCTTGTCAAGACTTGCTTCCCTCTACATCTCAAAACAACATCTCACAAATTACAGTTGGTGACTCTACACAATTTGAAGTCTTGGGATCAGGAATTGTATAGATGACACATGGGTCCATTAACAATGTGCTCCTAGGCCCTAAAATTTCCGCAAATTTATTGTCCATTTATCAGATATGTCATTCTAGTGATGGGAAAACTGTAGAGTTTTCTACAAATGAAATAGTCATTAAAGAGCTACATGATCCTCCAGTTGTTGTTGTTATTACATAAGCTGATCATGCTTCTAGATTATATAATTTTTCCTGCTTCGATCCTTCCTCTACTTATTTTATATATCATGTTGATTCATTGAGTAAGCTCTGGCATGAAGTATTTGGTCATCTCAATTATAGATATTTGCAGAAGAGGTACACTCGAAATTTGGTTTCAAGTTTTCCTAAGGTTTCATGCATTCATGGAGTGTGTGCAAGTTGTGCCCTTGGAAAACAACACCAATATCCATTTCCTAAAGGGAAATCCTCAAGGGAGAAAGCACCTCTTGATTTGATGCATAGTGATCTAATGACATTTTTGACTCCTTCTTTTTCAGGGGCCAAATATGCATTAAATTTTATTGATGATTTTTCACGGTACTCTTGGGTGTATTTTCTGAAGTATAAGAGTGAAGTATTTGCAACTTTAATACATTTAAATCTCTTGTTGAGAAACAATCTTCATGATCCATTAAAAATCTATGCATGCATAATGGGGGGGAATATGTTATCAAGGCATTTTAAAAAAAAATCAAAGAACATGGAATTCTGCATCAACATTTTGTTTCCTACACCCTTCAGCAAAATGGTGTAGCTGAAAAAAATAATAAAACACTTAATGAGATGGCTAATTTCATGAATAATTCCAAGAACTTGGCATCTACTTTTTGGGCTTAAGTAGTTAATTGTGTTAATTACATTCAAAATAGGATGCCTCACAAAGCACTTCAAAATATGACTCCAATGGAAGCTTGGACACATGAGAAGCTTGATGTATCTTCTTTCAAGGTATTTGGTAGTCCTGCTTGGGCATTGATTCCAGATGAAAAATGAAAATCCATGGAAAAGAAAAGTAAACAATTGATATTTTTTGGTTATTGTGAGGACATGAAATCTTATCGACTCTTTGATCCTCACCCTAAGGAATTTTTGTTCCGAAGATACATTCATTTTGATGAAAATATCAGTCCAGGATCATCTTCTTCCCCTACTACCTCATATTAAATTGTTGATTATGCTTCTAATCATTTTAATGCTTTTATAGATTTGGAAGAAGAAGAAATATCTACTGATGTTCCTCATCCATAATAAAATCTTCCATCAGCACCAGCAGAACCTGTACAGGAGCATCCTATTCTGGAAAATTCCTTAAGGAGGAGTATTTTTAAGAGAAAGAATATAGATAGATTTGGATATGATGCACCTGATTTTAGTTATATAACCTCAAATAAACCATAGTATGAAGGAACGTTTCTTTTGAGTCATGCCATTTTAGAGGATCCGCACCAATTTTATGATGTTGTTGGAAAACTTGAGTGGGAAGCTGTCATGAAAGAAGAGTATTCTTATTTGATTAAGAATCATACTTGGAATCTTGTTCCTCTTCCAAAGGGACGCAAATTGGTCCATTGCAAGTGGGTCTATAAAACCAAATATGTTGCAGATGGATCTCTAGATAAACATAAGGCACATTTTATGGCTAAGGGATTTTCACAGGTTGAAGGAATTGACTATTCTAATAATTTTTCTCTTGTCACCAAGATGGATTCTATTCATATTGTTATTTCCTTTGCAACCTCCCAAGGCTGTCCAGTTTACCAAATGGATGCTAAGAGTTATTTTTTGCATGGTGATCTACATGAGGATATTTACATGGAGGAACCCCTTGTTTTTGTACAGGATGCTTCATTTGTCTACGGGCTTAGGCGATATTTGTATGGTCTCAAACAAAATCCTAGATCTTGGTATGATAATATGGATAATTTTCTATTTTCTTCAGGGTTTAATTGTTGTCACTTTGATCCAATAGTCTACACTAAAAGACATGGCTCTAATTTATTGATTCTATTTTTTTTATGTGGATGACTTGATCCTCACATGGATTTCTTCATCTATGATTCATAATGTTAGGGAATCATTGATGGGACCATTTTCTATGACATATATTGGTCTTCTAGACTACTTTCTTAGCTTGCAGGTTCACTAATCTTCAAAAGGAATCACCATCTTCCAGTAGAAATATTCTCTTGATTTACTCCAACATTTTGGCATGGCTAATTGTAAGCATTCACCTACTCCTTTTCATTCTGGTGTTATTCTTACTACTAGTTGCACCACTCCCAGGGTGGATCCTACATTTTATCGTCAACTTGTTGATAGTCTACTTTATTTGACACAAACTCAACCTAACATTTCCTATGCAGTCAAACTAGTATCTATATTTTCTCAGGATCCTCATCAGAGTCACTAGAAATAAGAAAATCATATTCTTAGATATATTCAAGGAACTTACAATCTTTGGATTCAGTATAATGTTGGTTCTCCTGAGATTTTAGGTTTCACTGATTCTGGTTGGGTTGGATTAGTGGATGAGCAGAAATCCACCTCTGGACAAAACACATTGATATTCATATGAACTTCATTCGCCAACTTATTCAAGATGGTGTTCTCATCTTGGAATTTGTACCTATTAGAGAAAAAATAAAAAATATTTTTAGAAAGTCCTTGGCATCACCAAGGTTTCTTTAGTTACAACATATGCTTGGAGTAAAGGAAGTTGTCCTTGTGGAGTCATCTTAAGTCCTCCTTCATTCATCTCTTAATTTTATTTCCTTCCTTATTTATTATGAAATGTCGTACATAGGTACCTAAAAAGGTCTAGTTGTTGGGACCCATTCTTTCTGTCCTTTTTTCTTTATTTTCCTCCCTACGTTTCACTTATGGGGGGGTATTAGAGTTCCAATAAATATTAAAAATTGTAAGCTTAAATATTGATCTTATCAGTTGTGTTGTCAATCTTATCCTTAAATATTGAGTCATCAGTCTTATCTTCTAGCTATCGTTAGAAGCCTCTGTTGTTCCCATAAATCAGGCTCATCTAAAGCTCATTTTTTTAAGCAATGGAATGTGTTTCTATTCGTTATTCATCTTGTGATCTCTTGGTAGAAGGATTATTTAGATTTGTAGTCTGATCCTTGGGTATTTTAATACGTTTTCAATTTAGGTGGGTTTCCATCAATGACAAAGTGGGGAGATTGTTGAGAGATTTTTCATTGATGACAAAGCAAGGGATATGGCTAGGTCAAGTGGATAATTGTCATTGTTCATATAAAAAACATCAAGAGCATAATTATAGTCATGGGAATTGGAAAGGAAAACATTAAAGCATTGGTTATGGGTCTAACAAGAAGACCAAACACTACCAACCCAATATCTTTAAGATTTTTTTTGTCTACAATATTCATGACCCAAACCTTCTTATGATGCACAAGAAGACATATTGTGATTAAAATACACAAGGAAAGCAATTATAGAACGTGTTTCACAACTTGATATTATGGTGACTAAGAATTTAGTTGAGGAGTTGAAGACCTCAAGGAAAAAGCTCATAAGATACCAACAACATAAAGATTACCAAATTTTGGTATGAAGTTTAACCTTAAATTTAAAACAAGTCTTCAACTCATTTATAATATTTGCTACTCAATGGAATGCAAGCTCAGGATAGAATGGATAAAAAAATATCACAGTTTTTAGACCATCAAATATTATTATTGCACCTCTTCCAACTCGCCAATACACAGATAATGAACCTCAATCTACTATCAAAGAAATTATGGCGTATAAATTTAACGTTTTTCATCACAAATTTAGAAAATGTCATGGTCGTTCCCAATCCTAAACACGAGTCACCTCTTCCCAAATATACATGATTATTCATATGATTGACCTATATAAACAATACTTCAACCTCATTTGAATAGAATCTCGGTGAATGAGCAAGGAAAAAGTGTTGAATATGGCACCAAGAAAGATTTTAATTTAATTTTCCCTTGAATTAAATTAGAAGAAAATTGTAATTCCACATCACATGAAAAATTGTACGAGTTAACTAAGTTAGATTGACTTAGTTGGTTCAGTTAATTTGAGTTAAGGGTCTAGCTTGAGTCATGTAGAATGGTTCCTGCTTTATAAGATCCCTGATTGAGTTGATTTTGAGTTGTAATTAATTAATTCAGTTTAACTGAGTTAAAGTCATTTAAACTAGTTCCAACTATTGGAGGAACTAGTAGGAGGTAAGAAATTGGGGTGTTGCTTCATGTGTTCAACTAGTTAACTAATGATTCACTCATAAATAACTCGTGCATGTCAGATCTGAGGGTTACCCAATTGATATTGGAGTTCAAGGGCAGTGTACTATCAATTGTATAATTAGCTTAATTGTACAGGTGGTGCATGTAGTCATAGGAAGGTTTGTGATGGATTGTGCAATATTGGATGGGGATTTCCCTAATTTATAGGGTATAATTACCCAAGGAAATAGTGCAAGGAAATAGGGACTTGGGAAATCCAAAATTTGGATAAGTATTAGCCAAGGCTTATCTAGGAAGTAGTGAGATAGATAGAGATAGTGCAGAGGTTACTCGGGCTTGAACAAAGCATTGTAATATTCTCATATTTTCTGACTAATACAATATACATATAACATGGGTTTTAGTTGTGTCTTTCCCCAGGAAATCATTGTGTAATGTGTTGATTAAATTATTTCTCTTTTATGATTAGTTATTTCACGATCTTTTATTGTCTCTGCAATTGGTAGAGTATATTCAAGTCTATTGTTTTAGCAAACTAAAATTAGCAGTTTGAATCTACAAGGAATTTATACATGGTATCGAAGTTGAAATCAAAATATAGGAGAAGAAAATGAGTTTTTACTTGCAGGAGGAACGCATTTTGCAGAGCTAATCTTTAGAGCTAGCAATAGGATCGGGATGTCATTCTATGGTCTGAGGCTCGAGTATGCCCTTGAGGGTAGCTCGAATTACATTTCCTAGAGAGAACAGATAGGAGAATTCTTGGAATACAACAGATTGAAGGAGTTCATTGAAAAGTACATCCGAAAACCAACTCCAACTGATGCATAGGATCTAGAAGAGTGGAATAAGTGCATAGAAAAAGCAAGAAATATCTTATTAGAAGGAGTTCGAGATCATATTGTCTCGAACCTCCATGGTAAGGAGACTCCATATATAATGTGGAAATTCTTGACATACTTGTTTTAGAACAAAAGTGACCATAGGAAGTTGGCACTAAAGGACAAGCTTAGAAAAGTCAAAATGGAGAATGGTGACACAATACCATAGTACTTAATGATGAGGAGAATTATGCCTTGGCCAGAAAGGCAAAGAAAGGGAAAGGGAAGAAGTCCCAATCCAAAGTATATTTTAGTCAAGTGGATAAGAAGGACTTGTTAAAGATTAAATGTTTTCATTTTCATGACCTGGGAAACTATGCCATGAAGTGTCTACACAAGAAGGTCAGAAATAATCCCTTAGGAGGAGCGGCAGGTGAATTTATTGCTTCACAAATTGAGTTGGATTTCACACCGATTGCATGCATGGTGACATTGGTGATGGATAGTGTGTGGTACCTGGATAGTTGAGCATCATTCCATGTGACCGTAAATAAAGAATTCTTCAGCAAATTGGAGGAGAAGGACCTCAAGATGCACATCGTTATGGGAGATGATGGAAGGTATAACACGACCGGAATCAGTACTGTTACTTTTTAGAGATATTTTTGTTCTCCTCTCACATTAAAATATTTCATGTATATTCCTGGTTTGAATAAGAATTTAGTTTTAGTTGCTATGTTTAAATAATATGGCTACAATGTGATATTTAGTGAAGGAAAGGTTTCCTTTCATCACATAGCCATGGGAAAAGTGAAGTGGATCGGGGTTCGAGTGAATAAACTATAAAAATTTGATGTATAATACTATGATTCCTTGAGCATGAAAGTAAAGAAGGTGCAAAGTCGACACATCAATGAATTATGGCATAGGAGACTTGGCCATTTGCACCATGGAGCTTTGAAGATCACACAACATGTTTCTACAGGACTTCCCAAAGGTGCACTTAAGTAGCGTGAAACATGCAAAGTGTGTACATAGGGTAAGTACACCAAATACACCTTTCATGACAAGGAAAGTAGAGTGCAAGCAATCCTTGAAAGAGTTCACTCAAATATGTGTGGACCTTTCTCGACAACCTCCACTGCCAAGCACAAGTATTATGTGATTTTTGTGGATGATTTCTCATGTAAGTGTTGGATATTGTTCATGGAGAAGAAATACCAGACATTCTCAAAATTTTGTGAGTTTAAATAACTTTTTGAGAAATACATAGGCAAGAAAGTGAAGGTTCTCAGGAGCGATAACAGTGGATAATATGTGTCGAATGAATTCAATAAATTTTGTGCACTATAAGGAATTTGATGGGAGTGATAGCACCTCATAAATCACAGAAAAATGGGGTTGTAGAAAGAAAGAACACAAGTATTGTGGGAGTTTCATGAGTGATTTTTCATGATCAGGGCCTACCGTTGCACTTGTGGGTTGAAGCATGCAACACAATGGTATATGTGTAGAACAAAAGTCCTCATCATATTCTCGAGATGAGTACAGTAGAGGAATATTTCTTAGGTAAGAAACCAGATGTGGCACACTTCGGGATCTTTGGTTCATCAATTCAATATCATGTTACGAAGGATGCAAGGAAAAATATAGAACGGACATTAGAGTTGGGAATATTTATGGGGTACACTAATACACCTCACAACTATTAGGTGTACCTGCCATCTCACAGGATGAGAGTTGTTCGTAGAGATGTGAAGTTCGATGAAGAGAAGACCATGAGATGTTCCCTACAGAGGGAGCTTTAGTTGCATGGAGTTGAGGATATTTTAGCTTCAAAGGAAGAACCTCGGGATATTGTGGAGCAGCCACAAACATAGGAGCAGAGAGTGGAAGCACTCACTCATGGAGAGTCATCCAGAGATGGAACGAAGCACATAAACGAGGCTGATAGGTTGATGCATGATGATAGTGTAAATAAACACAAGGCCATATTTGTGGCCAAGGGGTTCTCTCAGGTGGAGGGAAATGATTACGAGGAGACCTTTGCTCCAGTAGCAAGGTGCTCTTCAATCATATCTATTCCATCACTTTCAACACATATGGGATAGAATATACATCATATGGATGTGAATACATTCTTCCTCAATGAAATGATTGAGGAATAGGTGTACATAGAGCATCCAGAAGGATTTGAGACCTTCAATAGAGAGTTTCTTGTGTGCATAATCAAGTGAGTGTTGTATGGATTGAAACAAGCACCTAGTGCTTCGTGCACCAGGATTGACAGTTATTTCACCGGGTTGGGCTTCAACAAGAGTGAAGCAAATGTGAACCTTTACCATATTGTGGTTGAAGGTAAATTATTAATTATAGTATTATATGTCTATGAATTAATTCTAACAAGTGCTAAGAATCTGATAAATTATTACAAAGAGGATTTGGAAAGAGAATTCAAGATGAAATACATGGGGCTTATGCATTATTTCCTTGGTTTGGAAATTTTGCAAGGATATGGGGAAATGTTTGTCTCTTAGGGAAAGCATGTCAATGAGATATTGAAGAAGTTTCACATGGATAGCAACAAACCCATGGAGACTCCTATAGCAGGGAATTGGAGGAAGGGAAATGTTACTTCAAGTGAAGTGGTAAAAGATACCATTTATAGGTAGCTTGTGGGTTCACTTGTCTACTTGGTGAACACACGACCAAAAATGTGGTATGTAGTTAACCAGGTTAGTCAAGCAATGGTTAAGCCAACCAAAATCTATTGGAAGGCAGCCAAACATGTGTTTAGATACCTTAGAGGCACCACTCAGTTTTGTCTTTGGTATAGACGGAGAGAGAGAGTGAAGCTTTAAGGCTTCATAGATGTAGATTGGGTTGTGAGCCCATCCGAAAGGAAGAGCACATCAAGGGGAATATTTATTATTGGGTCAGCCACAGTTTCCTAGTATAGTAGGAAGCAAAGATTAGTTTCACTTAGTTTAGCAGAAGAAGAGTACATGGATACTAGTCGAGCAACTTGTCAGGTTATCCGGAGGTGGAAGATCCTTGTTGGATTATTTGGTTAGTAGTGATTTATAGTGACAACCAGAGTTGTATCAAACTATATGAGAATCCATTTTTTCATGATCGGTCCAAACATATCGACATTCAGTACTACCCATCTCAAATATTGTGTGTAGAGTTGAATCATGTTTTTAGAGTACATTCCTACAGAGGAATAGGATGAAAATATCTTGACGAAGTCATTGTCAAGTGGATATTTTGAGTTCCATAGAGGTTGGATCAGGGTATCTAATGATCCCTTTCTTGCTGAGAGGGACTGTTGAAAATGGCACCGAGAAATATTCTAATTGAATTCTCCATTGAATTAAATTAGAATAAAATTGTAATTCCACATCACATGAAAAATTGTACGGGTTAACTAAGTTGGTCTTATTTGGTTCAGGTAATTCAAGTTGAGGGTCTAACTTGAGTCATGTAGAGTGGTTTCTACTTTATAGGAGCCCTAGTTGAGTTTATTTTGAGTTGTAATTAATTCAATTTAAATCAGTTAAATTTGGTTAAACTAGTTCCAATTGTTAGAGGAACTAGTAGGAGGTTAGACAGTGGGGTGTTGCTTCATGTGTTCAACTAGTTAACTGATGATTCACTCATAAATAACTCATGCATGTCAGATCTGAGAGTTACCCAGTTGATATTAGAGTTCAAGGGAACTATACTATCATTTGTATAATTATTCGAATTTTATAGGTGGTGCATGTAGTCAGAGGAAGGCCAATGATGGATTTCACAGTATTGGATGGGAATTTCCCTAATTATAGGGGCTAATTACCCAAGGAAATAGTGCAATGAAATATGGACTTGAGCAAGCCAAAATTTGGTTAAGAATTGGCCAAGGCTTGTCTGGGAAGCAGTGAGACAGATATAGATAGTATAGAGGTTACACGGGCTTGAGAAAATCATTGTAATCTTCTCATATTTTTTGACTAATGAAATATACATATAGAGGGGTTTTTAGTTGTCGCTTTCCCTAGGAAATCATTGTGTAATGTGTTGATTAAATTATTTCTCTTGCATTCTTCATGATTCCGCGAGCATTTACTGTTTCTGCAATTGGTGGAGTAGATTCAAGTCTATTGTTTTATCAAATTACAATTAGGAGTTTGAATCTACAAGGAATTTCTACAAAAAGAAGAAACATAGTGGAATTCAGTTCATATCTCGCGAACCCTAGGTTGAATTGAAGAGGGATTTTGGTTGTTGTTTGAAGAAGATTTTGATTATTGGTTCATGGTTTTTTGAGTGCTGCAAAACTTTTCCCCTTCTCTGAGCTAATCTTTTCCATTCTAAGCAGAAGTCTTGGAACTTTTTGGAGCAGATATTTCATGCTATCTTGGAACACATCCCAATTAATTTTTATACAATATTATAGCATATAATAATAGCTCATACTTGTGGCATTGCATCCTTCAATCCTATGGAGGATTAGATGTCAGTCCAAAGATAAATTATAGAGCTCAGAACTAAGGCAAAACCAAGTTTCAAACCTAAGGAAAATTAGAAATCAGTCCTGTGGAGAAGATTCAGATTAGTGGAAATTTGGGGTTGTGACATCTACATAACACATGGTATATTATTAACCTATAGCTAGGAGAATATTTGGGCTTAATTTGGGAAACATACCTTGAATATACTAGCCTTGTTTTCAACCAAGCTTGAAGATACTTATGAGGTCTAAATGCGATCTAGTAAAGATTCTCTTAATATACCTTTTAGAAGAAAACATTGAATATCTTATTGAATTGTTTCTCTTTTAAGCATATCTGTGAATTTCTTCTTAAATTTGACCTGAGGCAGATTTGGAAGAAAATATTGAACTAGTTCTTGATGACACTTGAAGATACCTTTGTGGCAGTCATTTTGAGTGAACCTCGTGAACATTTTGGAGTAACCTTGTAGCCTCTCTTGAAGTAGACTTTTATAAGTAGACTTGGAGATTCCTTGTTGTAGGTGTGGAGAGATTTGGAGCGGACATCTTGGAGAAAACTCAGAGACACTTTTTGAAGTAGCTTTTGAAGATCACTAGAGAAAATTTGAATACACATATTTAAACAATTTTGGAGAACTTTGATGAATATTTGAAGACATCCTTCAACAAGTTTTTGAAGCAAATTTGAAAAATAATTCTATTATAAAGCAGTTAAAGGCTGGAACCTAAATAAGATAATTGGAATCCTCACCCGAGGTTGGAGTTTTCTTGAGGATTGGAGTTCTCATAAGAGGTTGGAGCCTCATTGAGACTAGGTTGGAGCCTGGGTTGATATTTTAGGATTGGAGTCATCATTCAGGGTTGAAGCCATGAAGGAGTTAATAATTTTGTTGTACAAGTTGAAGCATGATTTTTTGTATAAGAGTATTTATTCCTCATTACTTTCATTAATGACATTATTTAATTTTCTACATATTGTGTTATGATTAAACTAGTGATATTAATTGGAATAATATAACAATTGTAAATAAATATTGATTTGCGTACCCCCTCTCAGTATTTACAACACTATAATGAAGCACTCAACTACCCACTCAATGTCACCCCACCTCAAAATTTCTTCCATGTTGTTAGATGACACTATATTTGGTGGGTAATGATGTATGGCCCTCAAAACTATCCTCTTATCATCCACTAGATCTATGAACTTCATATCCACATTCCCTGATCTATAATATACCTCCCAATGTAATAAATATGTTGAATCCGTAGCACCACATTTGTGTCTGGTACATCCACCACGATGAAATCATATATAATTGTATAATTCCCCATGGTTAGATTCAAATTGGGAATATATCTAGTGCATTCCATCTGATGCCCACCTGGTATGGCTACTATGAAGCCATCGAACTAGTTTATCAGAATCTCACCATGATCAACCATAGTTGCATCTATGAAGCTATGGGAAACCCCGCAATCAATGAAAAATGTCACCCTCTACCCTACCAGAATCTCTTTGAATTTAAAAGTGTGATATATAGGGAATCCTGAAATGTATGTAATAATAGTGGCTTTTCCTTCATCCTGTGAAGTCTCACCCCCAACCATCTGGTGTCCCTATTCCCAAGCTCGCTGTTGGGTGTGGGAATCACAGTTAAGAAAACTACTTTCAACACTTAATTGTTAACCTGCGGTTCGTAAACTTAGAAACAAAGCACAAGAAATGCCTGAAGCGGTATGAAATTTCCCTATCTATTCCTACTTCTCAAATCAAGATCTTACAGAACTGAAAAGAAGGATCACACAACAATTCACCAAAGAAGTTCTAGTGCCAGAAAGCGAAAGAAAGTACTTTGCAAAGAAATAAAATAAATAAACTTTCAAACTGAGTGTAAACAAACTTGATTTCTAAAATTAAATTCTATGTTTATCTCTAGTATGGGTGTTGGCAGATTCACAAGTGGGCCCTTGGAAAGATTTTCCTCCTGCAATATTCTTGTACTAGTACAAGTACAATACTTAGGTGCGAGAAGTATATTGTTTCTTGCACTGGATTTTTATGTCTTTCTGTAGGGGGCTCGAAGATTATGGCTTCGAGCACTCTATTCCTGTAACAGGATATTGGTTCCTGTATCGGATATATATTCTTGCACAAAGTTTCTAGTTACTTCTGAGAAAAGAAAGAGCGTGTTAATCTATGAAAGAAATTTTCAAAGAGTGAATCATAATTATGAAATAACTTGCACACAAAAAAGAATGCTTCAACCAAATTGAATCTTGCAATAAAAATAACTTTGAAATAAAACAAGACTCCAAAAGCTAAAGTAAACTTTCTTCAATGCAATGAAAGAAATAACTCAAGCATGACAATAGGATTTTATCCCTGCGATAGTTACTTACATAAACCAGATTTGCCTCTAATATTTATAGACTCAGAAAGGTTCCTTTTAATTATTTAGATTTATGTTTTTAATTCTTTCCTTTTAGAAATATGAAGTGCAGGCACAGATCGATGTAACGTAACAACATTTTTTCATCAGTTAATTAGATATCTTTTAATTCCTAAGATTTAACTCTTAATATTGAAAAGACTCTTATTTACTAATGAAAATTCACTTGCGGAAATAAATCAAACTTTTGCAAAGGAAAGAAATGAAACAATATTGCTTTGATGAATCGAAATACTAAGTTGCAGAAATTATAATCGCACTAGTGCAGGAATGTGCTTGCACTACTCCAGGCAGAAATCAATTACGATTAGTGGAAAAGAAAATGACTGAACATAAATCGAACTGTAATTAAACACACCACGGATCTATCACACTTGACTGTTAAGAAAATGAAATCAGAATTCTTATAAAGAAATGAACTACAAATTCAATTCACACTTTGCATAAATGAAATCAGCATGCACACCTTTAACTAGATGAAAGCATGAGAGGGAAAACGAGATGGGTTGGCTGGGCCCTACCCAACTAGCTCGTTTCCCATTTAGGAAACGTAAAACTTCAGCACTCAAATATACATCAATGAGAGGTCAAAACGCAAGAAGTAGACAACATGGCGTAGCTCCTTGTATTAATTCGATTCAGCAAAAATACATTATGAGTACAGTCCAGCCCAAAACGACGGCAATAATACAAATTTACAAATTTTCTAGAGTTATAGTAGCATGGCTATCGCTCCCTAATTTCATATCTAAGATCTAGATTTATAAAACCTTTCAGACTCGGACATAACAAAAATTACATAATGTTATTCTAATTCCAGCCTTTCGGCTTGAACGAAATAACAACCAGCGTTAGGAAATAAGCCATTGGCTATAATAAAACGTTAACTATTCGTCGGCTGATGATCTAATATTTAGTCATATCCCTGATTATCCTTTGCTCTGAGTTCCACTCGAGATGACGACGACTGAATGGGTCAAGTTGGAACAAAGAGCTCACATTAGGTAACGAGCTGTTACACAAGTCTAGGAGCGGTCGACTGTCAATGGTGCAGGAATTTGCATGCACTAGACTATGCTGATTTGAGATTAATACATTCACTTATCAAAATGATTTAGGAAGAGAAATATTAGTTGCAAGAATATAAAAGGCATAAAATCCATTTAAAAATGATTAATTAATTACTTACTAAACCTTAAGTATGAAATATAAACTAGTGCAGGGATAGTTCAAGATTCTTGGACTAGTGCAAGTATACGAAAGTTTATGAGGATAAACAAAGGTTATGATCGTGATTTTAAGGTAGGAAAGGGGTTAAAAATGAGGAATTTTCACCTACTAACATCCTTCCATCCCTAAGTTGTTATGTGTCCTCACACAACCTTTACCTGTTGCAAAAATTCAAAAATAGGAAGTCTCCTTTTCAGTCTTGGACTTATATACTGAACCCAGATTCCACTGTCCTTAATCTTTTTCCTCAAGCCTTCTTAAGCTATTGGGTCACCTTTTTAAGCCTTTTATAACACTTTGAGGCCCGAAACTTCAATACCCTGACCTGTCATTTTTTGTCTTACTTCTTCTTTCAATTCCATTTTGCCTTGTTTCTGCACTATTTCCTGCTCCCTCAGAACTTGGTTAAATGTTTCCAGGGCATGAACTTGCTGCTCAAGTTATTCTACCCGATTACTCATGTAGAGGGTGTTGTTCTCTATTTCCAACTCGTCTGGTGTAAGCAACTTCTCCGCAACTGACTCTAAACATGTATCATCATCTTCACGGTCAATCAGGGGAATTTTGAGGTCTAAAATGGGCCTCCTAAGGAAAATATACACTCAAAATTCACTTTATGAGAATCAATCACATTTTAGGGGAAGACATCATCCCTAATGGTTGAGGTGGCATTGCTTGAGTTAAAGGTACTTATCACATTCTCAATGGTGGATAAAAACACATGGTTAACCATGGTAGTGCTCTAAGTACTTTTAAAGTCATAAAGTAAAGTACTCATAATAAATGTCATTTCACACTTTTTGAATAAAATATTATTATCGTCAATTCATATTTTTTGAAAGAAACAATGCATATCCCTACACCATCTTCATGTCTTTACACACTTTTGAATAAATATTATATTTGTATATTTTCTTAAATTTATTTTAAAATTATATATTCATCCCATTTTATTTAAGAATACAATTTCAAATTAAATATAAGTTAATATCTATACAAATATATTATACATATGAAATCAAAATAAATAAAAATGGAATTTTGTAATTTTAGGATAAATAAAATCTATAAATAATATTATTATAATATTGATAACAATACAAAAATATTAAAATTAAAAACAAAAAAATTTAGTTTTATATGATGAAAAAATGTATATTAGTTTTTTATGTTGAAAGAAGTTATATTAGGTTGAACATAGTTTGGGGCCAAAAAAAATCTAAATTTCAATGCATATAAATTTTAAATTATACTTATAAATATAAATTAAATCTATTTCAATATATTTTTTTCTTTAATTTTAAATATAACTCAATTAATTTCATTATGATTATATTAATATTATATATTATTATCTATAATATTATGAAAAATAATCTAAATGATATAGAATATATATTATATTGCTTTTTATATTATATATTCTTTCTTCTTATGTTATAAATCAAATCACTTTAATATGTAATATAAAATTCATACATGAAATAATATATTACAATTATTACATTCTATTATATTATATTATTTTTATATAGTACATTAATTATATGTTATTATACAATTTAAATAAGATAAATTTTAATTATTAATATGTTATATAATTAATAATTTATGAATTTATATTTTATATTTTATTTTAAGTTATTTAAGTACAAAGGACAATGCATTAGTTGTTCAAAGATAATGACTTTTTCTTAAAAAGCTTATTCTTATTTATAGTCACATCAATACAATTTTTTTATTAATTTTATTTTAGTACAACTTTTGAATTGAATTTAACCATAGTTACATGGATTGTGGTGCAAAAAGTGAATTGCACATTCATAAATATTATTTTATTGGTTTATCTATTATTTTATTATTTCCTTAGGAGGCCCATTTCAGACCTCAAAATTCCCCTAATCGGTTATCTTGGCCACTCGATTTTTGCATTTCAATTTAGTTGGGGGTTTCAGTGCCTGGAACTTTGATATCACTGAGGATCTCAGTATCCTCCATGTCCATTTTTCCAAGGGCTTCAATACCCTGCGCCTTCATTTCCTCAGGGGTTTTAGTACCCTGTTCACTTATTTCAACAGGGGTTTTAGTACCATGTTCCTCGTAATTATCGAGGGTCTCTGCATGTTGTGCTTCATCATCTTGACCCTCTTTCAGTTCCTTGCTTGCACTCGATGTCACTTTACTTTTCTTTAAGTTATGGAGGAGGGTCGAAAAGGGTATGTCATCCTCCTTCTCTACATGATCCTCATTGCCCTTGGTATGGGTTGCTTCCTCTGCAAGAACCAAGAGATTATGAGCTCCAGGTGAAGCCGATGGTGACTCATCTAACAAAATCGGGGAGATCGATTTATTGTGACTCGTCCTTAAAGAGGCAGTCCCTCTCTTCATCGAGTTCCGCGTTATTCTTCTTACTGTGGGTAGAGTGGCTTTGACAGGGCGCTCCTCTGCTTGCACTGGTGTTTTCCTGGTAGGGCGCGATGTTAGAGCTTCTGATGTTCTTTTCTTTCCCACATTCTTCTTCTTGGACAATTTTCCTGTACTCTGTCCCTGGATTTCCTTCAAAAATACCTTCCAGGTCATTCCTTTGACCTCCAACTCCTTCCTAACCAGAATCACAATCAGCCCATGATGGTATAGTTTGCATGTGACCTGACTCGCCTTTCCCTGTTGAAAACCCTTCACCATCTTTTCCAAACTTCTGAACAGGAAGTAGGGAAAATTAATGAGTTTCTGTGACTCAAAGTGCAGCAACAAGAAGATATGGTAGAGGAACGTTAAAGAGTAACGTCCCTCATAGGTGAGAAAATTTTGCAATATGTATAGGAGGTCTCGCCATTTCCCAAGTATGGCGCTGCGTAGAAGCCCCTTCTTCCAATCAACTTTCAACTTTTGGTCGATCACAAATCTACGCCACATTTTCTTCTCTATTTTCTCCTTTTTGAACCACATTTCTCTTGCGGTTGATAGGCCCGTAGCTTGAGCTATGTATTCCTCCTTGACCACGAAATCTAGTGAGTCGACCTTGGCTCGGCCACCCTCAAACGACTTTCCAAATTATAATGCCACCGCTGTATCGAATTCATCGAATTTCGGCAAAAATGGGAGAAATCCTGATTCTTGCAATAGTGAAAGACTACTTTGATACTCGACTGTCTGCTCAATATCCTTCAGAGAAGACAGTTCACTTCTCAGAGGTGCCATCTCTTTTCAGAATCCGCCCCAATTCTCTATCAAGAAAAAAAATCACACAGAGAAGCTCAAGGGTCGTCAAGGATTTTACGATGATGGAGCTATTAGCCCATCACCTTCTTAGCCTCTTTCATCCAATCGTGATTCATCATCATTCCTTCGGGACTGGTGTACACACGGACCGATCTAGTACAAGGATGCGATGATGATTGGAAGAGGTGAAGGTAACAATCATGCACAATCAAGCTATGAGGTAAGGCAATTATCGATAGGTGATGCAAGATATTTTCAAAAAGAGGTAAGTGTTGGGTTTGGATGGGTTCATACTATCCCACATTTGTTTCATAATTTCACATAAGGCGTACTTTAGTACCCATTAAAAAGATAAGTCTTCATGACCTAAAATATCTTGTACTTAAAATAATTTCTTCCTACTTTAGTACATGACAGAGAAAAATCTTAACCATAATTGAAATAATTAGATGCTATAGTCCATTGATGGGGAAGTCTTTTTTTCTACAAAAATATTAAGAGATAAAATTTCTAATGCACATTTTTTCCTAAGACATCTCGCATCAGATTAATCATTCTTGCATGTGTTTTCACCATCGAGCGCGTGCCTACACTGATCGTGCTTGCACCAAACTTGCTTGCATTGATTCTACCTACACCACAATGTGCCTGCACTGAAACGTGCTTGCACTGATTCTGCATGCACTATAATGTGCCTGCACTAAGACGTGCCTGCACCAGGGATCTCTGTAACATCGAAGAAATAAAGGGACAAAGAAAAAACTAATAGAATACAATTCATTGGCTCGGAAAGATTTGCCTGATTATACAAGGAAGTTTTATTCGCCATTTTTTGGTGTCAAGTATGCCTTCCGATCTGACTTACAAATTCATATCAGATCCTGTAATTGATCCATGAGGAAAAAACAAGTGGGAAAGGGTAATTTTAATAATGGGAAGGAATATCATGGCAGGGATTTGTTGAAGGTTGGAGAATGACTTCCTCAAAATTAGGGATTCCACTCGGTCGGGAGGTTAGTGCAACTCCATGCTACTCCTTTTCAGTTGAAATGGTGGGTCCGACTGGGGATATACGGACTAGTTTCCCGTATAAAAATGAGTTTGTAAAACAATGTAATAAAATCAAAATGAATGGAGTGATATATTCTACTGATAACATAAATAAAACTAATTCTAACTACTTCCCGGGATGGATCGATTTATATGATTACAGAGTAATATTTCATAAGTATGAAACAATATAGATAATTTGCATACTAAAATGAATATCATCACATTAAAGAAACTAAATAAATGTAATTGATTTAGTTGATGAAGAACATTAATCATATAACAACTTTCAAAGTCACTTATCTAACAACATTTCATTCAATACATTTTATCAATAGGAATAAGAATATATATCATTTCAATTCTTATCAAAAAGAGACAAATAGATAGAAACAAGTTTTCTATTATCTCATAAACATAAAAAAGATTAATACACAGATAATAGTACCCATTGCATCATAGCTTAGTTATGAAAAGATAGCCTCTGGGCTCATACTTTCAATTAGATACTTCTATTCAAACAATAGTGTAAGTTCCAAAAGCCACCTTCTCAAAAATCTGGACCCTTTCTAAATACATGAAAGGGGTTTAAATACTAATTAATATTACAAAAATAGAAGAATTTTGAAAGAATTATTCTTAATCTAATATAAATTATAAACTAAAAGATAGGAAGTTAAAATGCATTAGTTGTAACAGTCTCAAGACTATTTCTCGGATCCAATCTTTAACTATTCTTTGAACTGGAAAGCTTTGATCATATATTCGAGATGGGGGGGGGGTGCATTTGCTGCATTCTCATCTAGACCATGAATATTGCATCATTGAGTGTTGGAAGAAGTTGAAATACTGCGTTGGAAAGACACCTTAGCACTCCCAATTGAATTTGTGAATTGATCAACATATACGAGTAAAATTCCATGTTTATCTTTGTCAAGTTTTTTATGTCAAGAGCTTTCTTGCTTGATGTTTCTTGCCATTATTTTTTAAGAAGGCTGACTTCAGGCATAATGTATTTTGGAATTTCCTTGAAAATATTAGCTTGCACAAGAGAATATTTAATATACTCACAGATGTTAAATGACATGTTTTTAGCTCTGATAATAGCTAATTCTGCACTTTTCATTTTCATGTCCTAGTCTCCAAATATTATGTCCTTTATTGATTCTTTAAGGCGAGGAAGATCAGCCGCTTCCCTTGCACTCTATCTTGCGAATCTATATACTTAGAAATTTTATCATCATTTTCCCCATAATAAATCCTCAAATCAGAAATTTGAGTGACTAACTGATCACTTATTTTAATCTGTTTTTGAATCTGTTGCTATTTTGGATAGAAAACTCTCTGTTGGTTTACCAACAATTTTTCCAACTGTAATATTCACAAATTTTCACATGATATTTGGAATATTAGAGTTCTTAATAAACTTAATTAATTAAGTAAATAAAAGGGTGGAGGGACCCACAAACCTCAAAGATGAATAAAATCCACTTTTAATGTGTGTATGTGGATATTATAGATCTAGATATAAAATCATGGAGTAGTGGAGCAGCTCCATTAATGAAGATCATGTCTCATTTATGAGATAGATTATGGAGGGTGAAACAGTCAAATAAGATCATGGATCTTAAATGAAAAATCATGAAGATCTTTGATAAGGTCAACTGAGATCATAGTGCATTCAAAGAAGATCATAAAGCACTTATGATAAGATAGTGGAGGAAGTGATGATTTTATTGCACACATGATGGAGAGGGTAATTCTCCATGTGAACATGATGAAGGACATGGATCAACAATGCAGTCAACCATGGAGACTTTTTTCCACATGTACAGTGCAGCTTTGGAGTGGGCCTAGGCTATGGAAGGCTCATATCTATATAATGAAGATGAAGGTACAATGGAAGGCATGATTTGGATTATTCATTTCTTGATCTGTTTGCAGTGTTGTTTAGCACAGGGTGTTCTCGAGTGGGAATCCCACCTCTTTCATTGGGTAGCTCTTGAAAGAGGATTTTTCTTCATTTCTTATCAAGCATTGGTGCCATCTTCAGGAGGTTGTTTCTAGCATTCAACTAGGAAACCAATGGAGGATTCATCCTACGAATTTGTTCTTCACATCCAGCCTTTCAGGAGTAGTAGATCTACATATGGCATTCATGCCATTGGGTTTTACCTCCATGCAGCAACAGTCCCTTCAAGGATTGCACAGTCCAGTCCTGTAGATCTATTGGAGGAAGGAAGTTTCCAATTTTTCAGCTGGAAATCCTATGAGGGATCATCTCCTCACATTGGATCTATTTTTTCCATCATGTAGGAGCTGATTTGACACATCCAACAGTAGGCTATTGAGCCTCCCACTCTGATAGTGTAGTTTTCTGAAGTTGTTGTTCATCCAACAACTATTTTCAGTGGAGGATATTAGAGGAGCTAGATCTTGAGTTTTTAGCCCAAGGATCTAGTGAAAGGGTTAGCCCTTCTTGCATAGATCTGATTGTGCCTCATTGCAGCCATCATATCATCAAATCTATCTTCAGATTTGCATTCCCAGCAGCATCTATGTGAAGCCTTAAGAGGGTGGTTTTCTTAGACTTACAAATCTAAGAAACCCTTTCTGGGTTATCTTGGGAACCCATCATTGAGCCCTGATCTACAATTTCAGCATCATCGGAGCTCCCATTCTACCTAGATCTAACTTTCTATATTTCAAAAAGTTGCAGTCCCAACAGTTGCAATAGGGATAGTGCAGTTTACCTTCCAACAGTTCAACATTTATGTAGTCCCTCTTGGGAAATCATTGTAGGGTCATTCTAGGCCACCCTTGTGGCTTGAGTGTCTCATATTTTGAGCAATTTTGTACTTTCTTTTTCACCTCCAATATAATAAATGGCTCAGCTATTTCTGTGCATTCTGATGTGTATATAGATTTATTGTTTACTATGCTGCAATTCTTATATTGTGTTTCAGTATTACTTCATTCTCCCTTTTGGGATATTATAGTGGTATCAGAGCATGATCTTTGGCTCAACTTGTGGACACTTCATCTTTTTCATCAAAAGAAGAAGCAGATAGATGAGATCTATCATGAAGGAGGATAATTCTGCCACTCCTTTCTTTAGATCCATGCAAGAACTCTCCAAGGAGGTCAACCAAATGAAGAAGGAAAGGAAGAAAGAAGATCCAAGAAGAAGATTTGATGAGGAAGGTCCAAGCACTTCCTATCAGCAGAAAGGAAGACCGAAGAATCATAGATCTCCTCATAGATCCAATATGCCCACTTTCTTTGGAGAAGGTGAAAGGAGTATAAATGAAGAAAGAAGAGAACCCGAGACTTATGAGACTCTCAGTATATATCTTGAAGATTACAAAGAGCATTATAGAGCATTCAAAGATATTCTAACTCTCCAAGAATTCTTCCAAATAAAAGAAGAAAGAGGCACAATAGGTTTTATTTGCCTACATTTGATGGATCTTCCTCAAGGACTGTTAAGGCTTGGAGGAAGGATTTAGATACATTCTTCAGGCTACATCCCATCGCTGAAGGAGAGGTTGTTCAGATTGCAACACTTCATTTTTATGTTGAAGCCAATGATTGGTGGTTTGGTCACATGGAGCATGCAAAGGTGACTAAATATTCAGATTTCTTTCACAAGTTGAGGAAGAATTTTGATGTGAAGAAAAAAGAGATGTGCCCCAAAGAGACATTTCCTAAGGAAGCAAGGGAGGATGTCAATATTGTCACTCTGGACAAGGAGTCACTACATTCACCACCAGCTGTAGAAGTACTTACATCTGGAGAAGAGACACTTGCAACTTTGCAAGATAGTGTTAAGCGCTTGACACATAGAGTTACATGCATGATTCAAGAGATGCATGAGGAAGAGGAGGAAGATTCCATCATTGGTACACTTGGAGAAGAGAAACCATCACTCTTACCAGCAGTTGGAGATACTATTGTTCCGGTTGGAGGAAATCTTTTGTTCTGGCAAGAGGTTCCCACACATCAGTTGATCCAAGGTATGCATGAACTTTCATCACATATTGTTTTAGTAGATATTATTGAAACTTACGAGGATATGCCATCAAGGCCAATGCATAACCAAGGGTTAGAGAAAAATGTTGATTTGAAGCAAAAAACTATCACAACGAAGAGGACCCTTGATCTAATCAAGGAGGAGATGAAAAGATATCCGAGTTGGTCATTGATGGACTACATTAAACTCTTTGAGTTTAAGTGTGGATTTTCAGGAAAAGGGATTAACATGATTATATGTACAATGAATGGTTATGAGATTAGTATTGTGCCTTACTTTGAGATAACACGTGTATTACCATGCAGATCTACAGTGCTGTCACTTAGTAGCATTGATAAAGAATGAGCCCCATCATTATTAGAGCATTCTAAAGGTAGCTTCACTCATGAAGCAATGGAGGTAAAGATGGTAGATGGTAGACATCTTGAGATGAGGAATCTATTCTCCTTTCTAGATGACACTTTCTCAATGAGCATCTCACTGCTCAAAGAGATAATTCTACCTGTAGTAGATCCAAAAATTCATTGGTTTTGGAGGGCCTTTTCTGAAAAGAGAATCTCCTTAAGAGATCTCATTGGAGGTGCACTTCAACATTTCATGAAGTGAAAATTTCTTCATCAGTTTGGGGAGGATGGTATTCTATAAAGGGAGGATACCATGATTATGCAATACATCATTCGTCATCCACATTGGGATGAGTGGGTGAGGATGATAAGCAAGGGGTTGCATGACCACTTGTAGATATATGACATGGGCCAACAAGCTTGGTTGCGTTGGTTTCTCTTGGGAAAGTTTTGTCACTACCCAAAGGCTCCTATTTATTTGATCCATGCCTTGAAAAACATTCATGAAATGAAGAAGGAGGCATGGTTGCGCTGGCCACTCCTGGGTGAGTATGGGTACCACTCAATAGCTCGTGTTTTACTGATTCATACCTTGTGTATCAATGATAAAATGTAGTAGAAGAAGGCATGTTCATTTTGGTTGAGAGATTTTGGCCATCACATGAAATCTCCCATGTTTATGTGTTTGATATTGTTTGTAATATGGCATAATACTCTCATGATATGTGATAATGAAGTTTGCTTGTATTGGGCTGATATGACATTACATATGTCCATTAGTATGTTGTTGTTACTCCATGATTCACATGATGGTGTGAAGAGGCAGCAAGAGATCTTGTTGCTGTGGCTTTTATTGGGGGACTTTGGTTCTACATACTCCCCTAATTTTCATGATAGTGTTGGAGGATGGAAGCAAGAGGCACTCCTCCGATGGCTCTTACTTGGAGATTATGGACACCATACTTGGTATCTTGATGGTGTGGTGTGGCAGCAGGGAGCATTGCTGCATTGGCTACTATTGGGAGAATATGGTTTGACATATTTGTCTACCCATATATCTCTACTTCTTATTTTGTACAATGTTGGGATGATGCTCAGATCCAAGAAGGCCAACAGGGCTAAGGCTGGAGGCATGAAAAGCTTCTCTTTACTTCATGTAGCATGGGATGGAGGTATACTTTGTGAGTTGGAGATTTCCTCTTATGGAAGGAACCATATGTCTTTATGTATCTCATGTATTGTGGAGGAGGTTGGATAGCTTGTGGTTGTCATTTGGAGCTTCATGATTGATGAGGGACATATAGCTACACAGTTAGAGATCACTCTAGACATTCTAGAGAGGCAACTTTGGTGCTGGGCATACATAACACATTGCAGCAAATGGGGAGTCCTTCCTTGTGTGGATGCCATTTGGAGGGGGATATATTGCTCTAGCATCTATTTTTGCAGTTGCTTGAGGACAAGCTACATTTTGCCGGGGAGGACTATAATATTCCCAAATTTTCACATGATACTTTTAATATTAGAGTTCTTAATAAACTTAATTAATTAAGTAAATAAAAGGGTGGAGGGACCCACAAACCTCAAAGATGAATAAAATCCAATTTTAATGTGTGTATGTGGATATTCTAGATCTAGATATAAAATCATGGAGTAGTGGAGCAGCTCCATTAATGAAGAAAATGTCTCATTTATGAGATAGATTATGGAGGATGAAGCAGTCAAATAAGATCATGGATCTTAAATGAAAAATCATGAGAATATTTGATAAGGTCAACTAAGAACATAGTGCATTCAAATAAGATCATAAAATGATAAGATAGTGGAGGAAGTGATGCATTTATTGCACACATGATGGAGAGGGTAATTCCCCATGTGAACATGATAAAGGACATGGATCAACAATGCAGTCAACCATGGAGACTTTTGTCCACATGTATAGTGAAATTTTGGAGTGGGCCTAGGCTATGGAAGGCTCATATTTATATAATGAAGATGAAGGTACAATGGAAGGCATGATTTGGATTATTAATTTCTTGATCTGTTTAGATCTAGATTTGTCTTAGGACATTTCTATGCAGGCTTGGGTTGTTTAGAAGAGTTTGCAGTGCTGTTTAGAATAAGGTGTTCCCGAGCGGGAATCCCACCTCTTTCATTGAGTAGCTCTTGAAAGAGGATTGTTCTTCATTCCTTATCAGGCATTGGTGCCATCTTCAGGAGGTTGTTTCTAGCATTCAGCTAGGAAACTAGTGGAGGATTCATCCTACCACTTTGTTCTTCACATCCAGCCTTTCAGGAGCAGCAGATCTACATTTGACATTTAGGCCATTGGGTTTTACCTCCATGCAGCAGTAGTCCCTTCAAGGATTGCGTAGTCTAGTCCTGTAAATCTATTGGAGGAAGGAAGTTTCCAGTATTTCAGCTGGAAATCTTGTGAGGGATCATCTCCTCACATTGGATCTATTGTTTCCATCATGTAGGAGCTGATTTGACACATCTAGTAGTAGGCTATTGAGCTTCCCTCTCTGACAACGTAGTTTTATGAAGCTGTTGTTCATCCAGTAGCTATTTTCAGTGGAGGAGATTGGAGGAGCTAGATCTTGAGTTTTTAGCCCAAGGATCTAGTGAAAGGGTTAGCCCTTCTTGCATAGATCTGATTGCGCAACATTGCAGTCATCATATCATCAGACCTACATTCCCAAAAACATATATGTGAAGCCTTAAGAGGGTGGTTTTATTAGACTTACAGATCTGAGAAACCCTTTTTGGGTTATCTTGGGAACCCATAAATGAGCCCTGATCTACAATTTCAGCATCATCGGAGCTCCCATTCTACCTAGATCTGACTTTCTATCTTTCAGGCAGTTGTAGTCTCAACAGTTGCAGCAGGGACAATGCATTTTACCTTCCATTAGTTTAGCAGTTACATAGTCCCTGTTGGGAAATCGTTGCAGGGTCATTATAGGCCACCCTTGTGGCTTGACTGTCTCATATTTTGAGCACTATTGTACTTGATTTTTCAACTCCAATATAATAAAATGTCTCAGCTATTTCTATGCATTCTGATGTGTATATAGATTTATTATTTACTTTGCTACATTTATTATATTGTATTTTAGTATTACTGCATTCTCCCTTTTGGGATATTACACCAGCTCCGTTGCTTCTTTATTTACCTCATTAAGTTACGGATTCTCCTAGAGCTTTTGAATATTTTGTTGTAGTTGCTGGACTATTAAATCCATTTCTTTAATTTAATTCTCGAGTTTTATTTTGATTCCTCCAAACTCGATTTAGAGATTATTAATATTTGACTACAAATCCTACTCTATCCTTTGTTTTTCCTCAAAGAAACTTTTCTCCATTTGAGTCATTTTTTGATCTTTCTCCATGATTAATGACTCTATATCTGTTGCCTTATGAATAGTTGCATCTGCATAAGCACCTGAAAACTGAGATAATCATCTAATTTCTTTTCTTGGAATTGATTGTGTTCCTTTCCAGAGAACTTGCATTGATTTTGTGTTCATAGGAATTTCTGGAGAATCTTCAATATTTCGCTTCTTCTTTGACTTGGATATAGAAAATTTATGCTTTGGATTGTAAAATACATCCAAAGGAGGTATTTCTTCAATCTTCAGAATTATTTCTGCTGTTGGAAAATCAGAGATAATCTCCATGTCTTCTACCGTTGTTTCCTCTTGTCTCTCCTCTGAACCATTGGTCCTTGGTGTATGATTTTGCTGAATAGAAATTTCGAAAACCTCTATAGTGAATGGGATTTATCAAATTTCTCTTTTATCTTCAGAATAATTTAAATTAGAGGATACTTTTTGAACGCTTGATTCACCTATATGAATTTTTGTTCTCAAATAATATTCAGTGGGAAGATTTTCTAAAAAAATAGTATTATGATCAGCAGAAGTGTTAGTATCAGATAATGCTTTTTCAAAATTTTCCTAGTCTTGATTAAATATCTCTTCTTGTGGAACATTTACGAATTCTAGTTCTACCACTGGTACTGGTACATGAACTGGAGGAATTAGAATCAGAACTTATTCTGCTTCTGGCACTTGAATATGAACTTGAGGAACTTGAATTGGAGTTTGTTCTACTTTTGGAAATTGAATATGAACTTGAGGAATTGGAATTTGTTCTGGAATTGGCCTATAGAACATGTAATCTGGAAAATGCAAGTTCCTCTGTTCACGATATTGTTTGAATTTTATCAATTCTTCTGGACAGAATCTCATAGATGCTATTTGCAGAACCCTTGAGAATTCTGGAATTGATTCAAACACATCGTCAAATTTATCAGTCTCACTTGAAAATGCTCGCAACTTAACTTGATTTGTTATTTCTTTGGCAACAACATATGCATCATAACTTCTATTAGGAAGAATTGGGAAATTGAAGGGTTTTGATTGATCAATTTCAAGACATTCATGCTTGAAATTTTCGAGAGTATATGACCCACAGGTGATAGGAAAATTTGGCCAAATTGTCTTTTTGGATTCTTTCAAAAATTTAGTCAACCCATTACCTTTGGTCTGATAAGAAATTTCTTTGGCCAATAATTTATCTGGTTTATATAAAGGTAAGACATGAGGGAAAGCATGACATCCAAAAATTTGGATGTACATGAAAAATTCCTCACCAGACCATCTTCCTATAGACCTGAGACTTCTATTGGCTTCATGGGTGACTCTAGAGATTTTCCTTTCGAAAATGATTTAAAAAACTGGGAGCATTACATCAATGCATATTTTAAACATATGGGAGTGGTATTTTGATTCCCATAGGAATTCTAACTGTAAAAATATGGGGGTTTTAACTTCTTTGGTCCATTTCCATCTTAATGACGAAAATTTGGTAGAAAAACAAACAACATCTAGGATAAATGAACTCATATAAAAGGGAGTGATTGTATTGGAGGGAAGATTACGATTTTCTCTATAGAAAATGATACATCTAATCAAATTATCAAATATACTATTAGCCCAATCAAGAATATAGCCATCATAATTTTCTTCTATCAGGGGTGTCCAATCTTCTTTAAACTTGGTTGTATTTGAAGACTTAAAGAGACGACACATCATTGCAACAATTTACGAGAATGGGATTTTAAGAGAAAATACTGAGTACATACCCTTATCATCACGTTTATGTCGATTAGGATCATTTCTCCAATACTTAATCACATTTTCAGGGTGCTCATTCTCTCGCATAAATTTCTGGATGAAATAATTGTCATATCTTTTCTGGGTTTCAGGCAATTTGTACATTTCCTTCAAATATGTAGGCCTGAGAGAACCAATGACTGTTCTGCTTTTGGTAAAAAAATGTCTATCTCGGATGTCCACATCATCTAACACCTATCTTACTAAGTCAGTGTATGACAACATTTTAGGACGTGCGACAATTATATTTAGAAAAGAGTTAGTTGCATCAGATCATGAGCCTGAATATGAGGATGCCGAATCATCAGCTACAGCCTTCTTATTCAAAATTACTTGTGGATTCTCGTTCTCAAACAACTTATAAATCCCTTCCTAGCTTGAAGAACCAATTTTTGGTTTGCATGTTGTGCTTGAGACTAGAGGAACCATCTCGTGATCTTCTTCTTGCTGAACAACTAACTGAGGTGGGGTGGAGGAATTCCTTCGTGCTTTAAGCAGCCTCGACATCCTTTTATGCCTAATTTTTCAGAATTATACTCTGTTTAAAGAAAAACCAAAGAGCGTAAGCTGAAATCACGTCAAATTATATTAACTGTCGTATCACCTTTACTCGTGCATAATGGGAATCCTCGGTATTAAATATGAAATAATTATAAAATCGTTTACAAACCTTGAAATCATAAAACACTTGAATTACCATTAAATTGATAGTATGGCCTTCGTGTGAGTTTGATAGTTGTTATCTTATTAGGATCCATAAATCGGCGTTTTAATGATTAGCGAAATTTTGACGTTCCGCAGCAATGCGCGATCATATGCAAGCATGCGATATTGTGATGGTTTTTCTTGTTAAATGATGGAATGTGATATCGACGTATATTGTATGACAATTTTCAATATCGATATCCATTATATGATGTATTTCGCAACCTCGTTCATCGGCATTTCGACACTTCGCATATCGCATTTTTGGCTTTTCGCTTATCGTTGTTTATTGTTTTGACGATTCATACTTCGGCGATTTATTTCCCACTCCTTGTACTCTTAGTCCTTTACGGGTTCCTCAGAGCACTTTTTCATGATTTTCTTATGGTTTTTATGAAAAAACAAAACTTAATCTAATAGGTTAAAATTTATAAGTTCTAAAATTGATTTAACCTTAAGAATTATTTTAAAAGGGTCCCCATTGTTGTTTCTATACTATTTATCTAGAAAAATGGGGAGTTGTTGTAACATCATAACAATTGGCGATACATTAGATGAATCTAGAATCTTTGATAAACATTAATACTAAAAAGAAAGTATTTTAGGAAATTATAAATAATTGAAATCTGACTTTATTATACATAAAGTTCAATTCAAATAGGTTGGTTTTACTTTGAATTTTTTTTCTTACTTTTTGCAAATGAATTTTTTCTCTAAACGAATCAAATTGTAATAAGTTGAAAAGATAAGTAGGAATTCAGTCAAAGTTTAGCTTGTTTGATGAACTTATTAATCACTATTAGATTCATTGCTTCCAACAGGCGTTCATAGCCTCAACAGGGTTACTATTTAACCAAAATGATCCAGTATCCCATTCATAACGTAATAGATATTTCCAAAGGTAATATAATTTATTTTTTATTTTTTATTTTTTCAATTTAAAATCATTATCTTGGTTTATTATCCAGAAGTGATAATGTTATTCACTGGTTATTAGTAAATTTGAACAAGCTGACTCTTAATGAGATCCTGTGTTTCAGGTTTTTAAGCCTAGAGCCATTATCCTGGTTTAGTAGCCAGTTCGATAATGCCAAGTTTACTGATTTCCTATGAACATGATAAGGAAAATCACAATGAGACCTCTCAAGTTTAAATTTTTTTATATTTTTGAATTACATTTTGGAGAATATCTAATACGAATAAATGGGGAGGTTATCATTTTTCTCTTTATGAGCTTTTGGATGACCATTTAAGTAAAAGATGCTAATACTTTAACAAAATCCTGTATTTTTAAAAATTACTTTTCGGACTTGATTTATGTCAAAATAATCTTTCAATTTACATGGGTAAAATAATTATTCTTTCTAATTTGGCTATTTTGAATCAAAATTTTCTAAAGAAATAGAGATTTCAATAAAATGATTTATTTCCTAATTTTATATCTTTGAAGATTAACACTTTTGTTTTCGAGAAAATGATGAAGTGTTTCACGTTTTGTTTAAAATTATAAAAAAATGTTTATTATAAACTAGAAAATATACATATTTTACAAAATAACTGCTCGTTCTTTCAAGAAAAGTATTTTTTGAGGATAAGTCCATTAACAAGAAGAGTTTCTTTCTTCCCTTGTAAGTTTTGCAAAATAAAAGTTGATGGACCTATTTTTTCACTTATTTGAAAAGGACCTAGCGAGAGCTTCCAAAATTTTGTGTGTTTTCCTTTGTCCTCATGTGCTTTATCCCATTTCAAAACCAAGTCTCCGATTTCAAACTGTTTAGTTTTACCTGTATTTGAATCAAATGAACTTTTGATCAATTGTTGATGATGATTATGTACTATTTTAGCCTTTTCTCTTTCTTCTTCCATTTTAATTGTTTGAGACAATCTTGATTGTAGTGAAGAAAAAGGTTGCTCGTTGATGGGATAACTACGTTTAAAGGTAAAATTGCTTCCTTCCCATATACCCATTGAAAAGGAGAAGTTCCTATTGAAGCTTTTTTAGTTATCATATCTACCCATAATCCAAAAGTCAAAGCTTTGTGCCAATTCTTCTGGTTTTGATAAATGGTGCGTTTAATTATTCTTATGAGATTTTTATTTGTGGATTATTCCAAACCATTTCCTTGAGGATAATAATTCACATAATATTTCAATTTAAATCCTCTCTTCAAAGAAAATTCTGTCATGGTATTTCCAGAAAAATAAGATGCATTGTCAAATACTAAAGCATAAGGGACCTGAAACCTTGTGATGATAAATTGATCAATGAAATCAATAATATTTTCAGAGTTGGTTGTCCTCAGAGGATCTTCTTCTACCCACTTTGTAAAATAATCTGTAGTAGTAAATATATATTTATGCTGCTTAGAAGAATGAGGAACGATCTCACCTATTATATCGAGTCCCCATTGTTCGAAAGGTTGTTCCATATTGACTGGTTGAAGTGGCATTGAAGCTTTTCTTTGTCTCACTACCATAGTTTGACAAGTTTTACAATTTCTGACATAGCTTTGTGCATCTTTGAAGAATGTCAGCCAATAATAACATGCATGTAAAATTTTATAGGCTGTGGTATCTCCACCAAAATGTCCACCTGCTAGTCCGTCATGAAGTTCCTGAAGCACATTAAGTATTTCAGTTTTCTCAAGACATCCGAGTAAAACATAATCATAATTTTTTCTGAACAATACGTCATTGAATAATCGATATTGATTAGTCTTAAATCTTAATGCTCTTTTTCTTTTAGAATCTAAATTAAGCAGTGCAAAACCATTATTTAGATAAAATATTAAATCATCATATTGATATTGAGGGTTAATATTGATTACCTTGATGAACTGTTCAATTGTAGCAGTTACCTCATCAAGTGATGCATCATTCATTTCTATAATCAATCTGAAAAACCACTGTCCTCTGAGTTTTTAGTAGCTTTAATTTCTAAGTCATGTTCTTGCATGGCAGTTACCCAATTGGCTCTCTTTTCTCCTAGTTACTTTTGTATAAGTACTTGTCTGACTGATGAGAAAGGAAGAATTACTTTAACATGAGCTTTCAGAAGAAAAGGGCGGAAATATTTCACTGCTTTATAAACTGCAAATGCTTCTTTTTCGACTCCTGTATAGTTCAATTCATATCCTTGAAAATTATAACTAAAAAAGGAAATTGGAGTTTCCATCTTTTTATCATCTGGCTGAGTTAATACCACAACATATGATAGATCAGAAGCGAAAGTATATAGAATGAAATCATTGGTAAAATTTGAAGTTGAGAGAGAGGGAGCATCGGTGATTGCTTGTTTAATAATTTGAAATGATTCCTTTTCCTATTCTCCCCATTTAAACAATGCATCTTTCTTTATCATCTTTTGCAATGGAAGGACAATATGTGAAAAATCTGGAATGAATTTTCTTACAAAGTTTATCTGTCCTAAAAAGGATTGCATTGATTTTTGTTATGTGGTAGTGGAATTTCTGAAATTGTTTTAATCCTGTCAGGAACAATGAAAATTACATTTTTTGAGACGATAAAACAAATAAGTTTACCTTTCATTTAAAGAAAAAAATGACTTCTTTGGATTAAGATAAATCTGAAATCTTCTGCATCTTTCAAAAATCTGATTTAATTCATGCAAATGACTATTTGTCTTCTTTGAATAAATGGTTATATCATTAATATATACGACCACTGTTTGATTTACTAATTCTTTAAAAGCCATATCCATGGCCCTCTGAAAATTTTGTCCTGCATTCATTAATCCGAAAGTCATCTTTTGGTATGCATAGGTTCCCCACTTTGTTCTGAATGTAGTTTTTAAACGATCATCCAGATGCACCAAAATTTGGTTATGTCTTGAAAATCCATCTAAAAAGGACATTAATTTTGAACCTGTTACTGAGTATAAAACTTGTTCCATTGATGGTAAAGAAAAATTATCCTTTTGACATGCTTTGTTTAGATTTCTCAAGTCAATAAAAATTCAGATATCACCATTCTTTTTTCTTACAAGTACTAGATTAGAAACCCATTTTGAATGTCTAACAAGAAAAATAATTTTAGCTTTCAAAAGTTTCTTTAACTCATTTTTTACTTGAGTTTCCAAATTTGGATGTATCTTTCTAAGATTCTGTTGTATGGGTTGAAGATTAGGCACCATAGGAATAATGTGTTGAATAATATATGGGTTGTAGGTTTTAAGATATTCATAATTCCATGCAAAAATATCTTTGTATCTCTTCAATAAGGAAATGAACACATTTATTTCTTCAAATGAAAGGGTAAGCCCTAGATTTATATCTTGATGTTCTTTATCAGATTCTAAAGTAACTAATTCAGACTTCAAAGTAGAACTTTGTAGTTTTCAATTTTTTATTTTTTTGAATCTGTCTTTTAAATCATATAAATCTTCAAGTTTTACCGCATACTTTGGTAAAATATTCTTATCTGCTTGTTTCTTTATTTGATTATCATGTTCATGTTCATCTAGAATCTGATCATCATAAGATTTTTCAGAAGTAAGAAAACTTAAAATGTCACCATCATCATTGAAGACTCGCCAATTTGTAACATTGTCTGCCACAGATGGACGAAAAATCAATTCGATAGAGAATCTTTCAGGACTAAAATCTTCAGGTGGAATTAGATTGGATGCAACGTTAGCCAAAATATCAACATTAACATTTTTTGATCTAGGAGTAGGAGAGATATTGAATGCTAAAAAATGAGATGTGAGGTCTTGAACCAAAGATTGATAATGTTTCAAGTGAATTGAGAGACAATGAATAGTGTTTCTTACTTGTCTTACGACAATTTTTGAATCTCCAAATACATGAATATATTGTATATAAAGACTTATTTCTTTACGAAGACCTTGAACTAAAGCTTCATATTCGGAAATATTGTTAGTGCATTCAAACTCAAGTCTACAAGATAGCATAGTTTTTTCACCTTTTGGATTTACAAGTACGCATCCTGCTCCTGCACCATCATTGGATCTTGATCCATCAAAGAAAAGTTTCCAAAACGGAGAATGGATTATTATTTCTTCTTCAAAATTTAAGCATCTGGACAAATTATTTTGGGAAAAAAATTCTATTTGTGAATTAATAGAATTGATCGAGAAAGGTGAACCTTTAGCATTAAAATTACCCAAAAATGAATGTGAAGAATAATTACCCAAAATATTATTATTGAATGCTATGGGTTTGTTTTATTCTCCAAGATCTGTAACTGAGTATTTCATATGGTTTTTGCGCTCAACTCTGATTTGGTTGTGTTTTCTATTGTATGGAAGCCACATGTGAGACCATTCTGTTGCAAAATATCCATGTAACGTTTCAGACCAATCTCTGCTAAGAACTAAACCATAGAATTTAGGGATATCGACAATCAGTATATCGATAATTTGAGCGACTTTTGGATTTTATGACAATCGAATACTTACCGAGTTGATCTCTCCTAAGACCTTCAATTTTTTTCTATCCAACTGAACTATGCTAAGTGATGATTTTTGGGGTGCGATATTTAACTTTTTGCAAATTGAATATGGCATTATATTGGATGATGCTCTAGAATCAATCAAATAGTTATGAACATTTATATTGTATATTTCATAAGTTAAGAGGAAAGGAGGTGCATGAGAATTGGATCTATCACCAATTAAAATATCATCTGAAGCATTTAATTTGTTTGAATTGTCAATTGGAGTCTTCCATATCCCATTAGCAGCTTTAGCAATATCAGTTGAAGGAAGAGGAGATGAAGTAACTGCATTCAAATCTTTCAATAAAATATTCTGCTGTTGCTTTAATTTGCTAACTTCGTGAAGAGAAATATTGGCCTTAATCTTCTTCATATCCTCAAAAATATTGTATTTAATAGTATCAGATACTACCAAAGTTTTAGATTGAGGATTGGGTACATATTTAATGGGCTGACATTCAGTAATAAACTGCTGAGATGGTTTGACCGATTGTTTTTTTTAACAAGTTTGTCTTTAGCAATAGATGTTGGGACCTTTTGCTTTTGAATTGATTGATTTGGTTTGGCGGAAGCCTTACTTCTAGTGCTAACATGAATTTCTTCATACTCTATCTCCTCATCAGAGGAATGTAAGACAAAGTCCCATAATCCATGTAATTCTGCTACTTCTTCATCTTGAGATTCGTCGACAGAAGCTGTAGTTTCTTCTTCTTCAGATTCAACATTAGAAATGATATTGGGAGGCTGTGATATAGATGACTGATATTTTATAAATGATCTAAAGGGTTTTTTAGTAGAAGTATCAACAACTTGTTTTCTTATTTCAACCATTTCATTTGACATGGTCTTTAGGACCTTTTTCAATCCTTCAAGATCGAAAGGATCTTTGGGATTTTTCTTCTTTTGATCATCTTTGAATGTTAATTTTTTAGATTTTTTGCCTTATAACTCGGTTTTATTTTCTAAAGCCAAAATTATTCTATCTACAGACAAGGATTCCTTCATATTTTCTACAAGGGTAGGCTTATTATCTCTATCTCCAAAAAATTCTATATTAGAAGGAAGAGAAGATATGTACCACTCTATTTGTACATCCAATCCTGGTCGAGAGGTAGCTAAAATTTTATTCAATAACTTGTTAAACCTGGAATTGAAATCTTTTATATTTTAATTTGAACTAGATTTTAAATTATAAAGATCATTGATTAAGGATGCAATTGTCCTATCATCACCATATTTATCAATAAATAGGTCTTGAAAAGTATTCCAATCTCCTATTGAACCAGAAGGGAGGGAAAAATACCAGGATCCTGCAGATCCTTGAAAAATATAAGGAAACAATCTTACTACAACATCTTCATGTTGCATACCATGGATACTCATAGCCAACATAAAATTATTGAGATGTTCTTCAGCGGGAAGACCATCATCAGATATATTTTGATAACCATTTTTTTGGAAGATTGTAATATTCCTAATTTTTCCTTCAATAAATTGGAATATTAATTTTGTCTATTTTCACTTATGAGTTGAATAATTGGGCGAGGAGTCCCAAACAAAATAAAACATGGATTAAATCCCTCTATGTATGAAAAAGGATCAGCAATGGAACTAGACTTAACACCCTCATGTGTGAAAGGAGACATTTTCAAGGAGACTAGGTCAAGTTTGACCAAGTCAAACAACGCTGCCTAAAGAGGTGTAGCTTGCTTAAGAAGACAACACAGAGAAGAAGGAGGGAAGTTTCCTTGATGGAGGAAACCCTAAAGAGTGGGATCCATGGAGAGGGAGCTTTCATTTTATAAAAGGAGGGCAAGGCAACCATTGTGAGATATACATATGATTATAGATTTCTTGTTTGCTTAGACTATTTGCAGTCCCGACTGTTTAGTTGAGCTGTTGTGCTGCTTAGCACAAGGATTTCTTGCTTAGGAGTCCTTCTCCTTTCTTGAGAAGCCTCTTGAAGGAGATGTACAAATTTTCCTCACATCTAGGCTTGAGGCCAAGCATCCTCCTCCAGGACAGAGTTATTGCTGCAAAAACATAATTCTGTGTTGTAGGGTGTTGCAATGAGGAGTTACAACACCTCTTCCATCACTTGTTTTTTAGAGGGAGAGTCTTTATTTCATTTGGAGGATCAGTTTGGAAGCTATCAGAGCTTATTGCAGATCTTGGCACTTGGCCAAATCATTCTATTCCACCTACAGTGCAGCTACCCTCTTAGACTGCGTTATTTTCATAGTGCACTTGCAGTGAGGGATTGCAGTGTTGATTGGAGGGTGAGATCTTCTGGTTAGAATCAGCCTTTCACCTGAAGGATACATTGGATGAGATTCATTCATTAGTTGCAACATCTTCAACTATCTTCATCTAGTTCAATTTTCTGAGTTGTAGCTACTGCTCAACAACTCTGGTATTTTTTCCATTTTGTATATTTCAGCTAATCCTTTGGAGGATTGATGTATTATTGTTTCCAAGGGTTAGAGATTTGATCCCCTATTTTATTTGAGCTATATCTTGTCATATACATGTATTGATATCATTATGAAACAGTACTCCATAATAGACTGTGCTGTCATAGCCAAGGGTTTCACATATGTAGCAATGTCCTTCATTTCCTTGTACATGTGTTGTTGAGGCTTGCATTGCCTTCCTTGAGTGATTATTTCCTCAAGACATTGTACTCTTTTTTCTGCTATAACAAATTTTTTTGGCTATTTAGATATTCATATGTTCATGAGTGTAAAATAACGTTGTCATTCCAGCTCTTGTGCATCTATTGTTGCAGCCCCTCTCATCGAGCACGCCATCTAAGTGTGGGAGATCTGTTTAACCCACTTAGAAGGATTTATTTGGAGCCTCCTCTTGGATTTAGCACTTAGAAACATTTTTCTAAGGGATCCAAGTCTTGGTTTCAATTATTGTAGCAACCATTACTGGAAAATGCGTTTTCCAGTCATGCCTTGCTAGCTGTTCTAGATTTGAAATATTACAAAGATCGGGGAGAGGATGTAAATTTTGAATTTTCACAACTCCCGGATTAACCCATGGTAGATTGGCCATTGCTTGAGTTGGTGATTGTGAGGATGAGCTAGTGGGTCCAGAAGCAGATGTGGATGGAGAAGAACTTACTACTGGACTAGTACTACTTATAGTAGCACTAATTGTTTGAGTAGAAATGGGTTGATTAGAAGAGATGGTGGAAGTAAATGGAAATTAAGATGATGTGATCTCACTAACACCTGATTGAGATGTTGATGTGGTTTCTTTCTTCTGATGAGTAAATTAGGAAACTCGAAAGGAGTTATCCCAAGTTTTTCACTTTGTGATTGAGTTAACACACCAGTACTTCGAAATTTAGATGTAATAATTTCTTCAGAAAATTCTGGTTTGGTTGTTTTATCTAGAGATATAGATATTTGTTTTAATATTTCAATCAAAGACTGGACTTCAGGAGATTCAGGAATATATTCTGAAGAAGGTCTATGAGGTAATGTTTTAGGAGATATAAGAAATGGTTCTACAACTTTAGGTTTATGACTTGGAGATAATGAAGGAGATCTAGAAGCCGTAGTAACTTTGGAGGGAGTTTGAATCTTATGTTGGATTTTCAATTAAGATTCAACTTTATCTGCCATACATAGTCAGACGCCCTCCTTCTACCGCCAAAAATGTTGAAGGCTGCAGAGTGAATTCCTCAACATTAGGGATTCCACTCGGTCGAGAGGTTAGTGAAACTCCTTGCTATTCCTTTTCAGTTAAAATGGTGGGTCCGACTGGGGATATAGGGACCAGTTTCCTGTATAAAAATGAGTTTGTAAAACAATGAAATAAAATCAACACAAATGGAGTGATATATTCTATTGATAACATAAATAAAATTAATTCTAACTACTTCCCGGGATGGATCGATTGATATGATTACAGAGTAAGATTTCATAAGTATGAAACAATATAGATCATTTGTATACTAAAATGAATATAATCACATTAAAGAAACTTAATCAATGTAATCGATTTAGTTGATGAAGAACATTAATCATATAACAACTTTCAAAGTCACTTATCTAACAACATTTCATTCAATACGTTTTATCAATAGTAATAAGAATATATATCATTTCAATGCTTATCAGAAAGAGACAAATAGATAGAAAAAGTTGTCTATAATTTTGGAAACATAAAAATGATTAATACACAGATAATAGTACCTTTTGCATCATAGATTAGTTCTGAAAAGATAGCCTCTGGGCTCATAATTTCAATTAGATACTTCTGTTCGAACAATAGTGTAAGTTCCAAAAGCCAACTTCTAAAAAATCTGGACCGCTTTCTAAATTAATGAAAGGGGTTCAAATACTAATTAATATTAAAAAAATAGAAGACTTGTGAAAGAAGTCTTCTTAATCTAATATAAAATATGAACTAAAAGCTAGGAAATTAAAATTCAGTAGTTGTAACAGTCTCAAGATTGTTTCTCAGATCCACTCTCTAATTGTTCTTTAAGCTGGCAAGATTTGATCATATATTCAAGCTAGGGGGGATGGATTGGCTGCATTCTCATTTGGCCCGTGAATATTGCATCATTGAGTGCTGGAAGAAGTTGAAATGCTACATTGGAAAGACACCTCATCACTCCCAATTGACTGTGTGTCTTTATCAAAAGATACCAGTAAGCTTCCATGTTTATCTTTGTCAAGTTTTCTATGTCAAGAGCTTTCTTGCGTGATGTTTCTTGCCAATATTGTTTCAAAAGGCTGAATTTAGGCATAATGAATTTTGGAATTTACTGGATAAGATTAGCTTGTAGAAGAGAATCTTTAATATACTCAGAGATGTTAAATGGCATATTTTTAGCTCTGATAATAGCTAATTCTGCACTTTTCATTTTCATGTGCCAGTATCCAAATATTATGTCCTTTATTGATTCTTCAAGGCAAGGAAGATTGGTCGTTCTCCCTTGCACTGTGTCTTGCCAATCTAGATACTTAGACACTTTATCATCATTTTCCTCATAATAAATCCTCAAATCAGAAATTTGAGTGACTAACTGATCACTTATTTTAATTTGCCCTTGAATCTGTTGGTATTTTGGATAGAAAACTGTCTGTTGGTTCAACAATGTTTCCAACTCAGTTTCTTCTTTCTTTACCTCATTAAGTTCTGGATTCTCCTGGAGCTTTTGAATGTTTTGCTGTAGTTTCTAGACTATTAAATCCTTTTCTTTAATTTCATTCTCGAGTTTGAGTTTGAGTCCTCCAAATTCAATTTGTAGATTATTAATATTTGATTACAATTCCTGCTCTTTACTTTGTTTTTCCTCGAAGAAACTTTGATCCATTTGAGTCATTTTATGATATTTATCCATGATTAATGACTCAATCTCCACTACCTTATGAATAGTTGCATCTGCATAAGTACCTGCAAACTGAGATAATCGGCTAAGTTATTTTTGTTGGGTGTGGAGCCTGATTATATTGTTTATTTTGTATCACAACGTTGGACCCCTATACCTTAATGGGGTGGCAACACTGCCCGTAATTGTATGCTTCTTGGGGGGCCCAGGGGGGGGGGTTTCAAGGGCAGCGCCCCCGAAGCTAAAAACATATGTAAAATTTCCTTGTAAAAGTATAGTGATTTCTAGTAATTCTGGGCCGTTCATTAGGCGAATGATCTGACGGTAGAAATTATGTTTAGTTTAGGGTTTTTTGCCCTAGAAGGCAACCCCTCACTTTGTATCAGGGTATTGTATTGCAGATGTAAATTTTATGTGTATTCTTAGAGCGAGAAATAGATAGGGAGACTGTGAGAGAGAACAAAGGATATTACAGTGGATCTGCTGTAGGTTGTGTCTCTTCATTTGGTTGGATAATAGAAAGGAAGGACTGGCTGTTTGGGGTGGATGTAGCCCAAACTGGGTGAACCATGTATATCTGTGTTTCTCTGGTTTTATATGTGTCTTGTGTTTGTGTTTACGCATATATTTTATTTGTTCCATTACTCTATAATATACAATTTTCTAACACTTTTCCTGGAGTTGATTGTGTTCCTTTCCAGAGAACTTGCATTGATGTTGGGTCCATAGGAATTTCTGGAGAATCTTCAATATTTCACTTCTTCTTTGACCTGGATACAACAAATATATGCTTTGGACTATAAAATACATCCAAAGGAGGTATTTCTTCAACCTTCAGAATTATTTATGCTGTTGGAAACGCAGGGATAATCTCCATGTCTTCTACTGTTGTTTCTTCTTGTCTCTCCTCTGTACCATTGGTCCTTGGTGTCTACTTTTGCTGAATAGAAATTTCGGAAACCTCTAAAGTGAATAAGATTTCTCGAATATCTCTTTGATCTTTAGAACCATTTAAATTAGAGGATACTTGTTGAACACTTGATTCACCTATATGAATTGTTGTTCTTAGAGAATCTTTAGTGGGAAGAGTTTCTAACAAAACAATGTTCTAATCAGCAGAAGTATTAGTATCAGATAATTCTTTTTCAAAACTTTCCCAGTTTTGATTAAATCTCTCTTCTTGTGGAACATTTACGATTTTTGGTTCTACGACTGGTACTTGTACCTGAGCTGGAGGAATCAGAATCGGAACTTGTTATGCTTCTGGCTCTTAAATCTAAACTTGAGAAACTTGAATTGGAATTTGTTCTGCTTCTGGAAATCGAATTCGAACTTGAGGAATTGGAATTTGTTCTGGCATTGGCCTGTGGAACATGTAATCTAGAAAATGAGAATTATTATGTTCACGATATTTTTTGAATTGTATCAATTCTTTTGGATTGAATCTCATAGTTGGTGTTTGTAGAACCCTTGAGAATTCTGGAATTGATTTGAACACATCGTCAAATTTATCAGGCTTGCTTGCAAATTCTCGCAACTTAACTTGCTTTGTTATTTCTTTGGCAACACCAGATGCATCATAACTTCTATTGGGAAGAATTGGGAAATTGAAGGGTTTTAATCGATCAATTTCAAGACATGCATGCTTGAAATTTTCGAGAGTATATGACCCACACGTGATAGGAAAAGTTGGCCAAATTGTCTTTTTGGATTATTTCAGAAATTTAGTCAACCCATTACCTACGGGCTGATAAGAAATTTCTTTGGCCAATAATTTATCTGGTATATATTAAGGTAGGACATGAGGGCAAGAATTACTTCCAAAAATTTGGATGTACGTGAAAAATTCCTCACCAAACCATCTTCCTATAGACTTGATATTTCTATTGGCTTCATGGGTGACTCTAGAGATTTTCCGTTCGAAAATGATTTGAAAAAATAGGAGCATTACATCATTGCATATTTTAAACATATGGGAGTGGTATTTTTATTCCCACAGGAATTATAACTGTAAAAATATTGGGGTTTTAACTTCTCTGGCCCATTTCCATCCTAACGATGGAAATTCAATAGAAAAACAAACAACATCCAGGATAAATGAACTCATATAAAAAGGAGTGACTGTATTGGAGGGAAGATTACGATTTTCACTATAGACATTGATACATATAATAAAATCATCAGACATAATATTAGCCCAATCAAGAATATAGCCATTAGAAGTTGCTTCTGTCAGGGGTGTCCAATATTCTTTAAAACTGGTTGTATTTGAGGACCCAAAAAGACGACACATCATTGCAACAATTTGTGAGAATGAGATTTTAAGAGAAACTACTAAGTACATACCCTTATCGTCGCGTTTATGTCAATTCAGATCATTTCTCCAATCCTTAATCACATTTTCAGGGTGCTCATTCTCTTGCATAAATTCCTAGACGAAATAATTGTCATACCTTTTATGGGATTCAGGTAATTTGTACATTTCCTTCAAATCAAAAAGCCTGAGAGAACCAATGAATGTTCTGCTTTTGGTAACAAACTGTCTATCTCAGATGTCCACATGATCTAACACCCATATTACTAAGTCAGTGTATGGCATCATTTTAGGACGTGCAACAATTCTGTGTAGAAAAGAGTTAGCTACGTCAGACCATGAGGCCCAATCTAAGGATGTAGAATCATCAGCTACAACCTTCCTATTCAAAATTACTTGTGGATTCTCATTTTAAAACAACTTATAAATCCATTCCTAGCTTGAAGAACCAATTTCTAGGTTGCATGTTATGTTTAAGACTAGAGGAGCCATCTCGTGATCTTCTTCTTTTTGAACAACTAACTAAGGTGGGGTGGCAGACTGCCTTCGTGCTTTAAGAAACCTCGACATCCTTTTATGCCTAAGTTGCTGGAATTACCCTGTTGAAAGAAAAACCAGAGAGCGTAATCTAAAATCACGTGAAATTCTATTAATTATTGTATCACCTTAACTCATGCATAATGGGAATCCTCAATATTAAATCTGAAATAATTATAAAATATTTTACAAACCTCAAAATCATAAAACACCTGAATTACCATTAAAATGATAGTATGGGCTTCGTGTGAGTTTGATATTGTTATCTTATTATGATCTATAAATTGCTGTTTTAATTATTAGCAAAATTTTGACGTTTCACAACAATGCATGATACACAAACATGCGTTATTGAGATGGTTTTTCCTGTTAAATGATGGAATGCAATATCAGCATATTTCATATGATAGCTTGCGATATTGTTATCTGCTATATGACGTATTTCTCAATTTCGTTCATCTGAATTTCTATATTTCGCATATCGGCTTTTCGAATTTTCGCTTATTGTTTTTTATTGTTTCGGTGATTGTTACACAGTAATTTGTCACCGTCCCTACCATTCCCCGTCCCGCACAATGGAGGACCCATTATGTGACCAATAAGCAGTGTCATGCCTTGCAAATACCATCATTGCATCCCTTTCCATGAGGACAACATTCCTTCTGTTGATCATTTCCTGAACAGACCCCTAAAAACACCTGTTTTTGCATTGGCGCTAGTAGCCCGTTATGTACTCGCGCCAATGGGGGAAAATTAACACTGAGCCCGCGCCAATTGGCGCTCTGTCCCAGTGTTGTACCCGCGCCACTCTGTTTATGGAAAGTTTTTTAAAAAAAAGAGGCGAAGTTTCGATTACAACAACTTCGTGGATGAGTCACCAGGAGTGGTTTCGCCTGGATAACCACGGCCTTCCTCCTTTGGCCTCTTGTTTCCACCATATGGGGAACCTCCCAAAGGATAAGGCCTCCCTTCCACTATTGTAGGGATCCCAACCTCTTCCTCTCCTCTATAAATATAGCCTTCATCCATTGATGAAGAGGCTGAAAGGCTGAAGGGCTGAAAGTCTTGAAGTGCTGAAGCTTTGCATCTCCCTATTCCCAAGTGCCTTTGTGCTGTAAAGAATCCCTTCTTTCCCTTAAGGCCCATTCAAGCGAGGAGACCATTGTTACGAGACTCTGGAGAGGTTTCCCTTTCCTTGGCGAGTTTTGCGAGACGTGGACAACCGGAGACCCGTTCGAAGGAAGCTGCGACGTCAGAACTTGGTTGTAACTTCTATTCGTTTATCACTTTAATAGATGACTATGATTATGGTTCCACTCCTTTTTCTATCATGTTAATGCGAGTAATATCTTTTCCGACCGATGTTTAGTTACGTATGCTGGTTCCTATGCATGTATCTGTTCGTTTCTTCTGTGTGCAGGTGTTCATCCACGGAGATCGTGGAAGGATTGTGATCGGCCAGGGCTGAAGGACGGGGACATCTTCTTCTTCAGATCTAGCGTTGGAATTCAGGTAGGTTCTTATCCCAAGTCTTTCATTCGTAACTAGGAGCTTGCGTCATAGCATTGTTTGTTTGTTGCTAGACCCCTGCTGGGCTAGTAGGGATCGCCTCTGTCCGCAGAGGGGATTTACCTCCTCAACAGTGATTCATACTTTAACGATTTCTTTCCCGCTCCTTGTACTCTTAGTCCGTTATGGATTCCTTAGAGAACTTTTTCATTATTTTCTTATGTTTTTTATGAAAAACAAAACTTAATCTAATAGGTTAAAATTTATAAGTTCTAAAATTGATTTAACCTTAAGAATTATTTTAAAAGGGTCTCCATTGTTCTTTCTATACTATTTATCTAGAAAAATGGGGAGTTGTTGTAACACTACAATAAGATTCTAAGAATGAAACCACCAAGAGAGATAAACGAAAAAGGGACTTTGGGGGAAAAATTTAGGGGAAAAAGAGGGTAGTACGAAATTAGATATGGATAGTTTCCTTAGAAGAAAAAGGAGGGTAATTCATTGCGGGATTTATAAGAAAAAATAGTAGGAAATTATGAAATGGGAAATAGAAGAAGGGAAAAATTTACCTTTGAAATTTGCCTGCACATGTGTCGAAAAAAGTAAATGCAGTGGGAATTGAGCATTGTTTGGATAAAAATTTCCATGCTAGCTGCCCCAACCTTAGGTAAGGGCTTGGTTATCATTTGAACTTGCTTCTTCTTGGTGATATCCAACATATCTAAAAATTGAACAACATTCCCTTTTTATTGAAATTTTGATCTCCTTGCCAGCATGTTGGTTTTTAGTTTGATCCTTCTGCAATATCATGTCAGTAAACTTATTTTCACAATTACAGGAAAACAAACATTTCTTGTTATTTTTGTTTTTATTTTTGTCATTTTTTTATTTTTATTAAAAAAAAATTGAAAAATAAAGAATCAGATTTTCAATAGGTTGGCATTTCCACCTACCATCTCCTTCTCAATTTTATGTTGGAATTGCTGTATAAAATTCCCTTTAGTGAGGGGCTGAAAATATACCTTTAATCTATGGCCGTTCACCAGGAACATTGAATTTTGTCCATTAATAGTTTTGATTTCTACTGCTCCATTTTCAAACACTTTGACCACCTCATATGGTCCCATCCAGCATGTATGGAATTTCCCTTTAAAATATTTAAATCTAGAATCATAAAGGAGTACCCAATCACCTCGTTGGAACTGCATCTTTTGGATGGAATTGTCATGCCACTTTTTGTGCATCTTCGAAATTCATCTTACTCATTTATATGTATAAGACGTTGTTGTTGTGCTTTAGATAGGTCTAGTACCAACTGGACTGTAGTCCTGAAGGTCTTGATCTGGAACTCTATCGGCAAAAGGACTTGCTTCCCGTATACCATCTCATATGGCATATGTCCCATGTTGTTCCTCCAAGGTGTTTGGTATGCCCTCAAGCCTTCTAGTAATCTATTATCCCAATCCTTTCTATGCATGTTCACTGTCTTTGTAAGGATGGAATCAATTACCTTGTTTGTGGACTCCACCTGACCATTTTCTTACAGGTGATACGGTGTGGATTTCCTGTGCTAAATTTGTATTGCTCCATCACACCCTGTACCAAATTAGAAATGAACTGCAGACCATTTCCAGAAATAATATCGTTGGGCACAACAAATCTATTAAATATTTCAGTAGAAAGAAAATCAACAAAAAATATTTCAGTAGCAAAATAAACAGCTTTAGCCTCTACCCATTTTGTTGTGAAATATGTACAAACCAAAATATGCTTTGTATTTGATGATGTCAGATTTATTGGTCTTATGAAATCAATAGCCAATTTTTCAAAAGGCTAAATCATAACTTGAGGATATAAAGGCATTTAATTTCTTTGGTTAGGTTGGCCCATTCGCTGACAAGTATCACATCGCTTGACATATTGTTTGCAATCCTTGAATAAGGAGGGCCGAAAACAGCCAGCTCGTAAAATTTTGTATGTAGTCCACTTATCGGAAAAGTGACCTCCGCAAGGTTCGTCATGAGAATATTTTAAGTTTTCAAACACTTGCTCCTCTCTTACACACCTTCGGATAATGAGGTCCAACCCAGTTTAAAAGAGATCTCCTTGAACCCAAGAGTATACAACACTTTTCTGTATAATATTCCGCTTTTCATGAGGAGATCGTAAGTGAGGTCGTGTCTTTCCAGTGACTAAGTAGTTTTCTATGTCAGCAAACCATGGAGATTCCGTTGACACAACAAAAACATGTTCATTAGGGAAATCATCATCGATAGGAATTACTTCACCAGGATAATTTAACCTTGAAAGTTATTCTTCTACTACATTAGATTTTCCTAGTCTATCAACAACAATAATATTAAATTCTTGTAATAATAATAACCACTTGGTCACTTTACCACTAGTTAGTGATTTATTCATAAAATATTTTCTTGCGGAATTATTAGTATGCATACAGAATTCATACCTTGTAATGTGGTGTCTAAATTTATTAATAGAAAAAATTACAGCTAAAAACTCTTTCTCAGTAACTATGTAGTTTAGTTCAGCGAGTGAAAAGTTTTTTACTGATGAAGTAGATAACATAGGACTGTTTGTCTTCTTCCTGTCCTAAAGATGAGCCAATGGTAGTATCCGAGGCATCAAAGGAAATGTGAAATTGCAGGGATCAGTTTGGTCATCTCAAAACTGGTGCCTGTGCTAGTTTTTCCTTCAATGTCTCAAATGACTATTGGCAATCTGTGGACCAAGAAAACTCACTATCCTTAGCTAAAAGTCAGAAAAGTGGGGTAGCTATCCTAGATAAGTTCTTAATGAATATCCCATAGTAACCCGTATGTCCTAGGAAACCTCTCACTTCCCTTTGAGTTTTGGGTGCAGGAAGACTCAAAATAATTTCTATCTTTACGGGGTCAACCTAGATACCTTTGTAAGAAATGAGATGGCCAAGAACTACACCTGCTTTGCACATTAATCTGCACTTTTTATCACTCAAATCAAGATGAGATTCTTGGCAATGAAGAAGCACCTTTTCTATATTTTTGAGACCATCTTGAAATGAATCACCAAACACAGAGAAGTCATCCATATAGATTTATACACACTCAAGGTCAAAAAAAATGGCCAAGACTGCCCTTTGAAAGGTAACTGAGGCATTACATAGCCCAAAGGGAAGCACTTAGTATGAAAATGTAACCCATGGACATGTTTTTCTTGATCCTCAGGTGCAATCTATATCTGGTTATAACCACTGAAGCCATCTAGAAAAGAGAAGTACTTCTTACCAGCAAGGGTATCAAGCACTTGATCGATGAGAGGAAGGGGGAAGTAATCCTTAAGAGTGGCTTTGTTTATTTATCTATAATCAATGCAAATGTGCCATCTCCCATATTTTTTCGGGACTAACACCAATGGGGAGACCCACTGGCTATCGAAAATAGGATATATAAAATCAACATCCAAGAGTTTTTCAATTCTTCTTTTACAAAATCTCTTAGAGCTGGGTTCATGCACCTTTTGGAATGTTGGATAGGTCGGGCTCCATCCTGAATATAAATATGATGAGTACATGTTTTAGGAGGGATGCCTTTCATATCTTCATAACCCCATGCAAAGGTATCAAGATGGTTTTTCAACAAATTCACAAGCTTTTCCTGCTAGGATGAATCCAAGTTTGAATTGATATGAAAAGATTTTCCTAGACTAATCTCAACAAGAGTGGTATCAGGCTCAAGAGTACACACTAGCGTTGTTAGAGATGGTGATGAGGGAGTTTGAGAACTGCGAATTTCCTGAAAATCCAAACGAAAAATTTGGCTCAATTACTCGAAATTAGGCATGGTGTCTTGATTGTTTAGGAAGTCATGTATCTCACTCTCCTGTGAGGACTCAACACAATGATGTAACATGGAGACAGACTGAGTCTCCTCATCACTACTGTAATCTAGCCACAAGGTGTCTCAGAGCTCCTGAATGGATTTAACAGGTGGGTATAAGGTGACCTTCTTCCTAGAATCTCCATGGTAAACATACATGTCACCATAATGAAATCCAATGTAAGCATTGGCCGTAGAAAGCCATGGTTGTCCCAAGATCAAGGGATGTCCTCCCACAGGATTCTTTGGCTGGAGCACAATGAAGTCTATGGGATATTCCCAAGAATCTAATGAGATGGTCACATCATCCAACACCCCTTCTGGATTGATTTTAGATATGACTGCCAATTCAAGCACAGTGGGAGTAGGATGAATATGGACCAATCCAAGTTGATCCATGGTTTTCTTGTTCATAACATTAATGGCTACCCCCAGGTCTATAAGCACATTGGTGACAAGGACATCACCTATCTGAAAAGGGACAACATGTTTTCCGGGGCCAGTGTATTTTTCCGTGGGTATACATCATGTCATTAACTCTGCTGCTTTTCCAAAAAATTGAATGGTTTGGGGTTCCAATATTCTCGTTCCTGGATTCTTGAGACAAAGATCTCTAATTCTTATTATGCAGATGGAGATTTATTTGATAGGCTGGAGCAAAGGCACCTTTATAAAAATATTCCTAAGCTCAAAAGCCAAGCTAGACTCGGGAATGGGGTCATTCCTCTCCACAACTAGTCTCTCTGGATAGGGAGGCTGGTTGGAAGAGGATGGAAAAGGCTCTGAAGGTATGGGGATTAGCTGAATGGTGACATCTCTCACAGAATGATCAGGAGTTTCCTCCTCACCTTTCTCTTTGATAATCACCATAGGTTGCTTCTTATTTTCTGAGGTTACTATCTTCCCCAATCTCAATTCGATATCATTGACTCCAACTAGCATAGACTAATATATGGATGGAAAAAGCAGATTCATAGAATGGATCATTTGTACCACTTTGTTATTGGGATTTGGTATGGGTTGGGCAGGTAGTTGAGGAGGTCAAAACTGTTGAGGTAAAGGTAATGGCGGCATAGGTTGACTCAGCTGGGGCAATGATGGTTGTGGCTTGGGTAAGGTGCATATGTTGGTGGGTATGATTGCATCGGTGCAGGATAGGAATTTTGTGAATGGTTTGGCCCTCTCCATCCTTGTTGCCAATATTGGGAGGGTTGTCCATAATGATATTGGTTCCCATGCTGCTAATGTTGAGAGTGACTAGTGTTAGGATAGGAATATGGATGTGCATTATAACCAAAAAAATGTGGTGGAAGTTCAAGAGCCATACCTACACTTAACTGAGGCCAATTTCTTTGTGCTCCCATAGCATGCAATGATTCGGCTTCAGGTTGCCCTCCCTCAAATATAGATTTCAGCCCAAGTATGGAAGGACATTTCTGTGTGGAATTTTTCTCTAAACAAATTGCAAATTTATTAGTTCCTTTAACATCAAGGACATTCTCTTAAAAAACACTTTTTTCTACAGTTTGGACAACATATAGATAATGAATCTTGTTCCTCTACAAGTTTTTGCTAAAATTTCAATGAGTCTATTTGATTGGTAACAATATTCATTATTTCAATTTTCATATTATCCATTTTTTTCTCTAATCCAATGATCATAGCATCAATAGATTCGGTTTTCTTATTTCTGTTTCGAATTCCTTTACCGGATCTATATTGATTCCATGAGAATTTCCTACACAAGTCACAGATTTGAACAAAATTTTTCTGGGAAATATCTCATTGTCCTAAAAAATTTAAATTATTCCTAGCATCATCAGTAAGTCCACGTAAGAACAAGGTCCTAATGGTACTTAGATCAAATTTGTGCTTTGACCTTTGAAGGATATATATGAATCTTTCTAAGTAGTCCTCTAGGGTCTCATCATCATTTTTCACAATAGTAAAGATTTCATATTGAATATCTCTAGTTTTACAATATTCCTGATATTTCGACAAGAACATTCTCTTCATCTGTTCCCAAGAAGCTATAGTGTTTCCCCCTAGTCCCATGAACCAACGCAATGCTACATCCTTGAGAGTTACAAGAAACAACTTTAATTTCTAAGCATCAGATGAATAATCATAGCTCCTACACAAAATATCAAACTAAAATAGGAAAGAGTCTAGGTCTTCGTGTACCTTACCATATAAATGAGGAAGAGATGATGGTGGTATATTATTCATTTCACAATTACATCAAGATCCACAATTGGGAATCCAAAAGTGGATTGTTCCTCATTTACCTGATTTTCGCAAGTTCCCTCGGCATGGTCCCCGTGATCTACCATTTTTGTTCATCCAATAGAAATGCTCTCAACAGGCTGAGAAGGTTGGCTATGGGTTCCAATAGTCTCCTTCTTCCCCTTTGTGGGCTGTGTCACTCATGGAATACTATTGCCAGAGTCCAACTGGACAGTTCCTATGTGATGAATCTCCATTTGTTTGGACTTTCTACTTGCAAAAGAAGGCACAATATGAGATTTTTTTTCAGATTTACCAATATTTTCTCGACCCTTAGTGGGCTTCGGACGCCTACCCTTTTTAGGCATTCATTTCAAAAAATGACAAAACAAAAATTCAATAAAATGTTGCAATTAAAAGTAACTCACCACCTATAAATTCCTTCAATCAATAATTGCACACTATAGAAAAAATAATATCAGACTTACCCGTATTGCAGAAAAATGGAAAATTCTTACCAATTCAAATTGCCTCCCCGACAATGACACCAAAATGTTGGGTGTGGGAATCGCAGTTAAGCAAACTTCTTTCAACACTTAATTGTCAACCCGGGGTCCGTAAACTTATAGAGAAGCACAGGAAATGCCATAAGTGGTATGAACTTTCCCTATCTATTCCTACTTCTCAAATCAAGGTCTTACAGAATTGAAAATAAGGATCACACAACAATTTACACCAAAGAAGTTATAGTGCCAGAAAGTGAAAGAAAGTACTTTGAAAATAAATCAAATAAAGGAACTTTCACACTTGCTGTAAACAAACTTGATTACAGAAATGAAATTCTATGTTTATCTCTAGTATGGGTGTTGGAAGATTCAAAAGTGGGTCCTTGGAAAGATATTCCTACTTTAGGATTTCCCTTCCTGCACCAAGTTTTCATTCTTGTACTCTTGCAATCTACTTGCACTAGTACAGGTACAATACTTAGGTGCGAGAAGTATATTTTTACCTGCACTAGAGATTTATGTCTTTGTGTAGGGCTCGAAGCTTCTAGCTTCAAGCACTTTGTTCATGTAATAGGATATTGGTTCTTGTACCGGAACATATATTCCTGCACCAAGTTTCCAATTACTTTCGAGAAAAGAAAGAGCATGTTAATCTATGATAGACATTTGCAAAGAGAAAATCAGAATTCTGAAATAACTTGCACTTGCACACAAAAAATAATGCTTCAACCAAACTGAATATTGCAGTAAAACAATGGAACTTCTATTCACCTTCTTCACCCTTTTAGGTCTTTTTATCTTCCTTGATTGAACTTCTTGTCTATTGAGTAGGTTATATTCAAGTGAGGTTGATGTCTCTTATATATAGGGTTATTTGAAGGTTGAATTGTTTTCCATGAGGTCGACTTGATCCTTCTTGTATGCCAAATTGTTTGAAAAGATTTTAGAGTGTTCTTTATGACACTTTTGACTTAAGAAAAAAAATATTTACAAGATAAAATATTCCCAAAGGGAGGCTTACATGTATGGAAATGACTCTTTTGACTTCATAATTTTATGACAAACCTAGGAGAACTCAATGAGTGCTTGACCTACAAATAAATCTATCTTGAGCATGAAACCAAAACATCAAGAATGATAATAATAATTTTATTATCTCTTTAATATGAAATAAAATCATAATTACAATAGACATTATGAAAACCAAACCTAGTTACACATTTCAACACTCCTTGTTAACTAGGGAGGTATTCATAATCCATACACGGTACTTGGAAATTCTCACGCTTAAGAATTCTCATAAGAAGAGTTTTATTGGTAAGCCATCTCATAAGATATCATATCAACTTATATTAGCACATATCATCATACCAACCAACATTTTCACATAGCAAGGCCTTGACTAACATCTCTATCTCTCCACAATATTAGAGCACAATGATGGTGAGACAATGACTAATATAAACCTTTCATCATTGTCTCTCAAGGAACATACCCCATTTGGATTTTCACAAGGTATATACTTTTAGGACCATTCCTTTATTGGAATAACACATCCTCAAGGAATTTGCACTTCGATTACTCTTGCCTATTTTATGCCCTATCACATCCTAAAAGAGTACCTAAATCAATTTTCTATGCTTAGCCAATCCTTCATTATTTATTCTTAACATGAAGACAAGGATGATGTGTCTATCTCTCCCTCTAAACTAGGGAGGATCTACTTATTCATATATAATGAATATTCCCAAGCTCCATTTTAACTAGGGACTTGTTTCCAACAACAGTTATCTACTCTTTGGTGGAGATCATGGCACTATCAGCTACTTGTAGAGCTCTTATTTCTGCATTATGTCATGAAATTCAACTTCCTCATCATGGAGCCTTATTCTTCTAGAAATTATTCATAGGGAATCAACCATATTTTCCATGAATTACCTTCAACTAAAACATAGTGTTGAAATAATATTCATGTCATTCTTTCCTTCATTGGGAAGCAACATTCTAGTTCACATCTGATTATCCTTTATACAACTACCTCTTGCAATTCATGTTTCTTTTAGGATCTTCCATCCAATATCATGAGTACTAGTTGTAGGTGACTTATATAACCCTCTTTCTGTAGCCATGTTACAACCCAACCAGATTCTTTCAAAAATAAAAAGTGAACAATAAATTAAAGTTACCTCTTTATGATGGCTTTTCGTCATGACATTAGCTTCTAGAAGCATCAACGTTATGCACATGTATGAATCCATCTCCAAGACATTCATTACTAAGGTTCTCCTTTTCCAACATATTGATCAAGGTCTTCATACGTTCTTCATGGATATGTCATAGCTAATCCTTCTTGTTATCAAATTTTGATTACTTATCTTATCTTACATGACTATAGATACTTGTTTCACAGAATCTTATTTCACCTTCTCTTCACATATTTCTTCCACGGGATCATCTATACATAGTTCCTTCATCATAGGAACCATGAATGCCAACCATCTCATATTTTCCATGAGCTCATTGATTCCATATTGTCAATATGTATAAGATTTCAAGGCATATTTTCTACACGCCTTCATGTATCTTTCTAAAGAAAGAGTTTCTTCTTCATTTATCATGCTCATGAGATAGAGAATTGTACCCATTCTATTTGCAATCATATGATGACATGAATTTATATATACATACCTTTTAATTATTTTGGTCATCTATAATTCCCTATAGCGTCTTCATTTTGAAGATGAAAGTACTTCAACCAACTTTACATGTTGCACATATTGGTCATCATACCTTACCAGTGGATCCCATACAAGGTGGAATGTGGATTATCTGCGAGGCACTTGCTTCTTATTAGTAGAGGTGAACCTTCTTAATGAAAATTCCAATGGAGTATCTTGATGATCCTCATTCTGTGAATTCTCATTCCTAATGATGATGATGTAAGATGATTTCCTTATCTTTTATCTTGCTAGATGAATTTTGTCCAACCATATATACTTCTAATTTGGTTTTCCTTTTATGCTTCTAATGAATATACCATTTATACCATGATGAATGTTGTAATCATGTATACTTTCTACTTCCTTCCATGATTTTATGATGATTTCATCTCTATCTTTCTATAATGCATCCTATCATAATTCCGATGCTTTCTGTTCTCTTTTATAACTGGAAAGAACTAATTGAAGGAGATTATCTCAGTAATAGTAGATATCTTTCACTTCCTCCTTTGATTTCTTCTTTTCTGATTCTTCCACTTCTTTGGTAACATGGGATTCATTTCTTTCCTCTCTCTTCTTGTTGTCCTTCTTGAGTTTGGTATAATTCATTTTAAAGTGCCCATATTCATTACACTTGTAACGTTATATCTTTTACATATTGATATTTTTTTTTAAGTATCAAACTTTCTAAAATTTCCTTTTCTCCTAGGCATGGAAGCATATGCTTGAACTTGTTCATTTGATCCAACATCGATCTTTTCCTTCAAATGAGTTTATTTAATCTTACATAATGACCATATTTCACTAAACATAGTGGCTTACTTCTTTCCATAGATACTTGATACAAAGTTGTCCCATTCATTAGGTAGTGCATTCAGCACAACGATGATCATCTCTTTATCAAACGTTATTTCTCCTAGTTCTTATATTTAATCTTGTATTTGTGATATCCTCATAAGGTAAGAGGATACCGTTCTTCATTTAATACCTTAATCTTGTATAAATTGGTTCTCAATGATATAAATTCTCCTATAGTTCTTACAGAAAATAATTGTACTAACTTTTAGTAGATATCTTTCGATTTCTCCAACTTTGATACATAAGGGATGAGGGAATCCTTGATTGATTCTATGAGGATTATTTGATCCCTTATTTCCCCTTTCATATAATTCAATAGTGCTTTATATTTCTCTTGATATGATTTGGAGATTGAACCCTTAACAAATTCAATAACTTGATTATCTATTAGGATCAAATCTATCCTCTTTTCCCATGCAATAAAATGATGACCCAACCTGTTTGTTGTTTTCCTTGCATAATGAAGTCACGTTGATAGTAGATTCAGACGTAAATATAAAGATACTTAATTTTCAAGTCAAGATGCTCCTTGATGATGATATATTCAACTTGATGCCTTCTTGATGATGATGACTTGATGATCTTATACAAGGATGATTGAGATGTGATCCTTTCTTCAATGTGAGTGTGATCACTTTGATAATGAATTTCTCTTTCTTCCTTCCCTGTTAGATGATTGTAGAATGTGTAAGCTTCCCAAGAATGATTTAGGTGTAGATTCCTTCTTTGAATGAGGTAGGTATTTGAGGTCTTATCCTTTTACAAAGTGTTGATGGTATGATACTTGTGATGATATGTGTAGTCCACTTTGATGTTTCGTAGTTCCTTCCTTCAATATGATGTGGGGATCGGTCCTTCTTTATGATCTCCTTATGCTTGGTCCTTATTTAATTGATGTTCCTCAAGCTTCCTCTTATTGTCTTGTCACCTTAGCTCTGATACCTTGTTGATAAATCTACGGGGGTGGATTAGGTGATTTCTATTACTTTGATAACTTATTGTGATTTATTTTTACTTAACTTGATTAGCTTCTTCCTTCACTTGATTATCATTAGTTGTTCTTATCATCAAACAACTACCAATAAATAAAACAATGAGACAAGAGGACATAAAATATAGGGTGTAATATAGAGCCAAAACCTCTCCTCTTGAGAGGAAAACCTACAAGAACTCTTCTATTCTTATATAAATTCAAATGGTGAATTCCAATACTCGTCAAATTCCTCTCAAGGACCAAGTAAAATTTCAGCAATTTCGAGCCCCAAAAACTTCTAGCAACTTCAACCTTCCTAGCAACTTCTTTTACAACTTCAACTTCCACAGTAGTCTCTTCTGCAAGTTTGACTTCCCCAACAGTTTATTCTACAACTTTGACTTTAAATCAATTTATTTTGCAACTTCCACTACTCCATAAACCCTATCTATTTAACGTGTGGGAAAATACGGCGATTTCTTCCCTCTTATTCCTTCACTTGATTTGGTTCTTCTTTCTTGGGAATTTGACTTGCAAAGTAGACTCTTTGATGCCCTAACTCATCATCTTTTTGCAATTCGGTTTTTTTGTATTAATGTTTCCCTAATCTTTGCATGTGTGAGGAGAAGATAGCCCAGAAACGATACTCAAAGACTTTATTCCTTTCCTTCTTCTAGTACTCCTCTTCTTCGCTCTTTTAGGTCTTTTTATCTTCCTTGATTAAAATTTTTGTGTGTTGAGTGAGTCATATTCAAGTGAGGCTGATGTATCTTATATATATGATTCTTTGAAGGTTGAATTTTTTTCCATGAGGCCGACTTGATCCTTTTTGTAGGCTGACTTGTTTGACAAGGTCTTGGAGCGTTTTTCTGACACAATTGACTTTACAAAAATTTTCTTTACAAGATACAACATTCCCAAAGGGGTATTACATGTATGGCAATGAATTTTTTCAATTCATAATTCTATGACAAACCTAGGAGCACTCAATGGGTGCTTGACCTACAAATAAATTTATCTTGAGCATGAAACCCATGCATCAAGAATGACAATAATAAATTAATTTTCTCTTTAATATCAAATAAAATTATAATACAATATACATTATAAATAATGAACCTAGTTACACATTTCAACATAAACTATTTACTCTTATGGGGAAAAGAAGGTTTAGGAGGGAATCTTCTCTTAGGAAGAACATCTTGCATGTCCCTGAATCTGTTAACTTCATCACAAAGAGTGCTAAGTTGATAACCTTTAAGCTAACCATCAAGAGCTTCAAACAACCCCTCCAAAAATAGCATCACCAGTATAGCCTTCAAAATGTTTGTGAATATATCTGCTAGTCTCTAAAACTCAGAAATGTATGCTTTCATACTACCTGTCTGAATGAGATGGGCTAACTCCCAATAAAGATAAATAGTCCATATTCCAGCTAACAAATGAAAGATAAATTGAGAAATACCAGTGAATATATAAGAGGTATAAGACTGTATGTGGATGTCACTTTTTAGAATAATAATAATATTAACAATACAAGAAATTTCCAATAAAGACAATACATATATATTTCACCTCTAGATATTTTTGATATGCCCAGAATTGACTCACAAGTATGACAACTCGTTCTAGCATAGATTAGCCCATAAATGATGACTTGTGGCCTTAATGGCCCACACAACTCCTGTGTGGTAGTTTCTTCAGCAAGTGATGGCAGAGGTAACTCATACATCTAGCAAGGGAGGGATTTGAACCTTGGTTATATTCATATCTACAAGGGAAATGTGACTCAATATTCAAAAATATGCACAGAGGTCGCTCAACCTCTTCCTTTAGTAATAAAATCAATAAACTCAAGCCCTTGTTCACGAGAAAAGAAACCTGAAAGAGATTGATATGTCCATATAATAATATAATAACCCAACACCCAATAACATAGTTTAGACATAGCCCATGAAGAGAGGAAACTCATCCCTCTTTGAATGGTAGTCACGACCCTCCAGAATAAGGAAAATTGGTCCCTTTCTCTGATAAATTCCACACAAATATGAAGAAACTCAGTCAATAGTATGAATGTAGGGAGATTTGACCTAAATATTTACCCTTAAGCTTAGCAGATCGTCCCACAAGGATAACTTGGAAGCTCAACATGTCAAGATATATGATAAACTCAAAGTTAGAAGATAAAGTCAACTAATAACACCTTTTTCCTTCCATTATCTTCTATGAATATTCTTCTTCTTGGTAGCACAATGGTGAAATTTTGAGTGATTCTACTCTTTGAACCAACTAGGGTGTATAGTTTCAACACCAAAGCTAGAAATGGCAGCTAGGGTTTATCAAACCCTAGGATTCTCTCCAAAAGCTTATTTTCTCAAATTGCAAGTCATAGAATGAGGATAGGCTCCTCAATTTTCCCCTTTTATAACTTAGTGGCCACTTTTGACGGCATTTTACCTTTTTTATTTTATAAAGTCATTTTAGGAACTTTTCACTTTTTAAATTAAAAGTGATTTTTCATTAGCCTATAATATGAACCATTTTTAACAACTTTAACATTTATAATGTTTTTCTTTGGGGAATCATGTTATATTAGTTAAATTTTTACCCACCTTAGCCTACAGGAACTTATTAGGCTAGCGGAACCATGTCGTGTGTTTCCTAAGTGGTTGGGGACATTACACAAACAAAGTTTGCTTTGAAATTATTTTCTTATAGCATATTTTATTTTTTGTTAAGTTTATTTTTTCTTTTTGTGTTGTAAGAACTCCCCATACACTAATTTGTGAGCTAGATAGGAATTGGAAACTAGGAAGGTGCTATACAAGAATGTTCAAGAACTTGGTTAAGAATGTTACTCTAAGAGCTTTCTTGAATCCTAGCAGCAGTTGGTTTTTTGTCTTTGCCTCTCAAGAAGGTATTAATCAAGAATATATCTACACCTCCATAATTAATATAAGGTAAAAATTTTCATGAGCCATAGACAAACTTAGAAGTCTTCTATGATCACCCTCACCAAATTTTTGATGAGACCAAAGAATCATGGGCCGAGTTCAATGGATAGAAACTATTAGACGCAGAGATTGAGGAGTTCCTAACATGCCTATTATTTGATATACGTTGTACTCAAGATACCAACTATCCAACAATAATAGATCTGCATGGCATGCTAAAGGAATACATACAAAGTGGACCAGATGAGCAAACAAGCCAAGAGCATTATGACTACATCAAACATTGGTTCCAAACAATCGTTAGGCCGATGTACCACTCTCTTCTTCAACCATTTTTGACACCATGTCATCTGAGCCAATTGGTCTCTCATGTTATGGTATACATTGAAGTCTGCCTTTCAAAACTGAGTATGAGTATAATTGTTATCTTGTTACATGCATGGCTTCACTGGAAATAACCTTACACTTGAAGGAGATTGTTCTTTTTCGATTAGGTTGGGATAGTAAAATAAATAAATGAATAAAATAGTAAATATAAAAATAATTCTAGCTGTGAAATCTAGGAAATTAGTTCAACTAGACATGAATCTTGCTTGAAAACCAAAACTTCTAGCGAGCAAGATTCACAACAATTCCTATAAGTTCATGTTGTTTTTAATGTTTCTTCAAAATATTATTGGTTCTCCACTCAAGTTGGATGATCTGGGTTTCCTTGAGGCCCACCTTCCCATAGATCTTGTCCCATCAACTCCAAAACTTTATATGGGACCACGATTAGTACCTTAGAGTTTGCATACATCAATGGAAAACTTTCTCATTGAAAACAAGGGAATACCTCAATGTCTCTTTATTTCCATATCTGGTAGGTGACTCGACTTCAACACATTCATTTGTACCTGTCAAAATGAACTTTACCTTGACACTCATAGACATAAATGGTGATTTGTCTCGCATTGGTTAATGACATCCATCAATGGTTGGTAATACAATGATTTATTTCTATGTTCAACTTCAGCAAAATTTATTCGCATAGATAGAATTATGCTAAATATGGGTTTATGGTTCATGATTCTAACATTATTTGTGGTAGCATTCCAACAAAAAAAGGGGATCCAACCTCCAAGATCAGCTTACAACCCTCTAGTTTTATTTTGTTTCAACATTATTTTCTCTAAGTATGTATGCAGTATCAGTTTTAGTTTAGGACAACAACAACAAACATATATCAACATTAGTATTTATTCCATCAGCTCCAAATTTCTTTGATCAAAAACTTGGATGTCAAAGTTTTTTTTTCCATTGTATGTTTTGATTATGATCTCCATAAACTCAATGTGTTGAAGTAAAACAACCATATTAGTAAGTGATAGTGACTAAACAAATTTTGAGGTAAAATGCTTTTAGATCTTTTGAATTATTAGGGATGAAGGATACCTATTTGAAACTTCTTAATTGCTTGTTATTTTATCCTTCTCTCTACCTAATTTCATTTTTCACTTTTGCACCATGCTTACTATCTTGACTATTTCCATCCACCGTTTTATTCATCTTATACCCTAAATTCCATGAAAAAACCCAAGTTATGGTCTGGAAAATGTGACAGCCCTAACATAGTAGTTATAGTAATGGTTCATGATCCAAGGTACAACATGCTTGGGGCAACATTTTGTTGGTCTTGGAAAATATGATGATGTAATTTCTTCTTACAAGAAGATATTGGAGCTTGATCTTTTAATGGAACATTAAAATCAGGCATGTTGATGCACAAACAACAAGAAATATCAGATTGCATACTCCAAGGGTTAGAACTGTGGGAAAAATTAATAGTAGCAACATTTGCAACAACATGATTTTGTTATTTAATATCTTAGTGACCAATGCATGATGCAGGTATTGGACATGTTACTAAATTTTAATTTACAAAGGAGTATGTTTTTGGTACACTAGTTCACCCAAGGCACAACCAAAATCAAAACCAGAATCTCAGCCTCAGCCACATCATAGGGACATGGATAAGGCATTGGATTACACTGGGTTTGAATTAATTGAAACATTCTCCTTATCTCCATCAAGAAAGAAGAATATTCATTGTAGTAAGTGGTCTATTTGTGTATGTAATGTAAGGTACAAATATCTAGCCTCATCATTTCCTGTTTGATTTTCACTTTTTGTGGTTAGTTGAGAAACCTATTTGTACCAAAAACTACCGTATAATGAACATAAATTATTAGTTATATTGTAAGTCCATATTTTTTTGTATTTATTCTTAATAAATCACTTCTGTGCCAAAAAATAAAAAACATAGAGTGTGTTGTTTCTGCAATAGCTCTAGTTGTACAAATGGATATTCATACATGATGAAAAATAGTTAATTGAGTTGTCACAAATAGATATCTTGTTTAGTTCCAAAGAGGATGGGTCTCTACTCTACAACATTTCCCTTCATTTTCAAGCCATATTTTCATGGGTCAAAGAAGATTTACGGTTGAAATTCCCATGACCATATAGGGGATCAAGCTTTGCCTCCATTGATGTGATCGGAAATCATGCATGGGAATTCTTAATGCTAATCTAGAACTTATTTTTTTTTAATACTCTCCACCACAAGAAGAAAATAATATAAAATATTATAGTTCCTCCAAGGTAATTTAGTGTGACTGCTCAGGTAATGCATTTAATGTTGAAAATGCAACAAGAAAATATTAGTTTGACTTTTCCTTGGTCAAACTAGAGAAAATTATAATTTCCACATTAGCATAATCTTGGAGGTAATTAACTGAGGCGACATGGCTCTTGTCACTGAATTAACTCAATAAATTCGAGTTGGGGAAGCTTGAGTTCAGTTCAGTATGATTAATTTCTAAATTATAGAAATCTATTTCAGTTAAGTTGAGTTATTATCAATTAAAGTAGTTCCAACTACTGGAGAAACTAGTGGAAGGTCAAGTTGTGCAGTGTAAATCCAATCACACTTAGTGGTCATCCAATTAAATGACAAATCAACCCAAAATAACTTATGCATGCAAAGAATTCTAGTTACCCAGTTGATATGGATATTATAAGGCAGTGTATTATCAGTTGTAGACTAGTCCCATGTGTACAGGTGGTGCATGTAGTCAAAGAATGTGCCTACAGTAATTGTGCAATATAATTGAGATATTTCCCTAAAAAATAAGGGTTAATTTCTCAAGGAACAACATAAGGAAATAGGAGCTTGGAGGCTATAAAATTTGGATAAGTATTGGTCAAGTTCAGTCATTTAGGAAAAGAGATAGGCTATACACTTGCGGGTTGTGCTCAGGAATGAGAAATCATTATATTTAATCTCTATTCTTTTATTAATACAATACAAATAGTAATGGGTTTTAAGCAGTTTCTTTCCCCTAGATAAATATTTGAGCATGTGTGATGTTCCATTTTTCATGTTAATGTTTTATGTTCTCGATCTTGAATTTACTTCCGCGGATCATTAGAGTAGCTTTGAGACTTGTAATTTAGTAAATTTCATCAGTAGTTTCAAATCTACACATCCATTTCTACATGGTATCAAAGGTAGATTCACTATAGAAAAGAGATTTTGAATTTGTCTTTACAAGAGGATAGGATTTGCATGATCAATTCTTCAGATCTAGAAGGATGGATTTCTGTGGACTAAGACTCGAGTATGCCCTTGAGGGAAGCTCAAATTATGTTACTTGGAAGGGACGCATGGAGGAAATGATGGAAGATAATGGGTTGAAGGAATTTTTTGAGAGTGACATTCTAAAACCAACAGCAACTGATACTCATAATCTAGCAGAATGGAATAAGTGTGTAGCCAGGGTGAGGAGAATCATATTGGAGGGAGTACTTGACCATATTGTCTCAAATATCCAAGGGAAATATACTTTGTATGCAATGCAACAAGAATTGACATATATTTTCTAGAACATCAGCGGCTAGAGGAAACTGACGCTCAAGGATAATATTTGAAGCATCAAGATGTAGATGAATGACTCAAGTCAGCAGTATCTGAGCAGGTTCAGACAATGTCATGATGAACTTGTAGGATTTAGTGTTAAAGTACCAAATTATTATTTGGTGAGCCTAGCCCTTCTAGGCCTTCCCAATAGCTGGCACAACTACCAAGATTTAGTGAATGGGAGGGAGAAACTACCAAATTAGGAAAAACTCTAGTCTGATTTGGTACATGAGGAAATAAGGTGAAATACGAGATATGGGACTTCATCCAAGGGAGAGGATGAAGAGAATTGTGCCTCAGATGGAAAGGAAAAGAAGGTAAAAGGAAATAAATCCCAATCCCAATCCAAATCCAGTCAAGGGGGAAAGAAAAAAGACTTGTCTAGAATCAAGTGCTTTCACGGTCATGAATTTAGACACTATGCGATGAAATTTCCACCCAAGAAGGAAAGAAAGAAGACCTTAGGAGGAGGAGCACGTGAAGCTTTGGCTTCAAAATCTGAGTTTGACTTCACTCTCATTTCATGCATGGAAATCACAGTGATGGGAAGTGTGTGGTATTTGGATAGTGGTACCTCGTTCCACATAATGGGGAACAAAGAATTTTTCAGTGACTTGGAGGATAAATATATCTAGATGTAAATCTATATGGGAGATAATGGAAGGTACAATGCGACCAAGATTGGTACAACTTCCTTTCAGAGCTAGGCGGGCTCCCCTCTCAGGCTCAAGGATGTGATGTTTTTACTAGGTATAAAGAAGAATTTGGTTTCCATCATGGTGTTGGAAGACCATGGCTACGATTTGATATTCAAAAAAGGAAATCCATTCCTGAGACACATTTCCATGGTACAAGTGAAGCATATTAGGGTTCAAGTAAATAACCTCTACAAATTATATGTAGAGGATTGTATTTCTTTAAGCAAAAAGTTGTTGAAGGTGCAGAGTCGAGATGTTGGCGAATTATGGCATAGAAGAATTTTCCATTTGCATCATGGAGCTTTGAAGGTCATGCAATAGATCACCATGGGCATCCCCAAAGGAGCAATAGAGTAGCAAGATACATGCAAAGGGTGTACCTAGTACACTAAAGCCACCTTGAATGATCGGGACGACAGGGTGCATGCAATCCTTAAAAGGATCCACTTTGATGTCTGTAGACATTTCTCGATAGCCTCCACTACCAAGCACAGGTATTATGTTATATTTGTAGATGATTTCTTGTGTAAGTGTTGGATTTTATTCATGTATAAGAAATATCACACAATCTCCAAGTTTTTGGAATTTAAAACACTTGTTGAGAAATGAATGGGAAAGAGAGTGAAGTCTCTCAGGAGAGATAACGAAGGTGAGTACATGTTGAATGAGTTTAAAACATTATGTGTAAAGTAAGGCATTCAATGAGATTTGAAAACACCCCACAACCCATAGAAAAATGAGGTGGCTAAGAGGAAGAACAAAAGTATTATGGGAGTAGCAAGGGCGATGTTTCATGACCAAGTCCTACCTTTGAACTTGTGGGATAAAGCACGCAACACATCATTCCATTTGCAGAACAAGAGTCCTCATTATATTCTTGGGATGAGTACACTAGAAGAATATTTCTCAGGGAAGAAACAAGATGTGTCACACTTCAAGATCTTTGGAGCATCAATATATTAACATGTTTCCAGGGAATCAAAGAAAAATATGTAGTAGAGTTAAGGATATTTGTGAGTACACAGATACACCTCACAAATATCATGTTTACTTTCCGTCTCTCAGAATGATAGTCATGTGAAGGGATGTGAATTTCGATGATGAGAAGGAAAGGAGGTGTTCTCTTGAGATGGAGCTTCAATTGCATTCAGATCAAGATCTTTTGGCTCTAAAGGAAGGACCTCGAGAAGTTGTGGAGCAGACACAAGTAGAGGAGCAGAGAGTGGAGGAAGCCACTCAAGCATAGAAATCCAGAGAAAGAAGGAAATGAAATAGAGAAGTTGACATATTATTACAGGATGTTAGAGAGAATGTGGGAGCACCCACTTCACATTGCAGGCAAATGAGGTCACTGGATTGGTACATTGGATACATGGTGTTGATGACTGAGCTAGTAGAGACAAAACCATCCTCATTCACATTAGAATTAGAGAAGCATGTATGGGTTGATGCTATGGTATAGGAATATGATTATGTTGTTAGAAATGTTGTTGGAGAAGTGGTCCAAAGGCCAACATACAAATTAGTGGTAGGTTCGAGATGGATTTACAAGGTAAAGCATGCAACATATGGAAGCATAGAGAAATACAAGGCCAGATTTGTGGCCAAGGGGTACTCTCAGGTTGAATGGATTGACTTTGAGGAGAAATTTTCTCCTATAGCATGGTACCTTCCATCGAATCAATTATTTCTAAGGCCACACAGATGGGGTGGAAGATCTACCAGATGGATGTGAAGACAAAATTCCTCAATGGATTTATTGAGGAAGAGGTGTACATAAAAAAAATAGAAGGTTTTGAGATCTTTGACAAAGATTCACATGTGTGCAGAGTCAAGAAAGTGTTGTATGGATTGAAGCAAGCACCACGTGCTTGGTACACCGGGATAGATAATTATCTTACTGGTTAAGGCTTCACCAAAAGTGGAGTGTTTTAGAACTAAATTTTTTCAAAGTCTGGTCACCATTACATTTGTGTCTTTGATATTATTTTGTCCCTTTATCCTGTGGTTAAATGCCCTCGAGGGTTAAAATATTTGTTAAAGTTTTTTTTTTTTTTAACAAAATCTAAAAAGTTTGAGTCCAATAGTTTGTTTTTGTGTCTTAGGGTAATTAGGGTAATTTTTCTTCTAAATAAGTCTTTTAACTAATTTGAGTAGTTAAGGCCATGGATTAAGTTTGAGAGTATTATTTATCCATAATGATATCTTCTTAAAGTGAATGATCCAAGGCTAAGCATAAAATGTTAGAGTCATTTGTTATTTTAGGAATAACAGGAAATTGCTAACTTTTCTGAAAAATATCAATTTTCCCAGAAAATTTGGTTTCATAAGCAACATAGAAATAGCTACCTTTTCTGAAAAGTAGTTACTTTCTTCAGAATTTGTATAAGGAGGTGAAAAGGCATTACTCATATGAAAAGACACTACTCTTTGTAATAATTGAAGGTCTTCTGAACAAAAGGTATTACCCTTTTGAAACATGTCCATTTATAATTGGAGGTCCACTTAAAAAGGGGTTGTCTATTTTGTTTGCTAAGGCTATTTAATCTAACGCTACTCATTAAAGTTGAAGTATATCAAAACTAAAGTACAGGTAGCAGTTAGTTAATTATTTGATGAAGTGAAATATTTGGTGGAGTGAGTTGGAACCTAAATTCCAATCATTCAATTTCGTGTCAAGATAACCTCACCTTAATTAAGGACATGCAGATCACTGTTTCCCATAACCATTTACCCCGAGAAAGCTACATCAATTAGTTATCTTCTAACAATCTTATCTTCCACCAAGAATTTAGGGCTTTGTGGCTTGTTCCCGTTCATTATTTTATAGGTGTTAATTATCAGTTTAGTTGGTTGTTAATAAAAAAAAAAGGGTAATAGTGGTTTGGAACTTGCCAATACATGGTTTGTTGATCATTGTGCAAAGGCACAATTTCAGGCAGCTGGATAGTATCTATTTTTGAAGAAGTTCTCAGGGGAGAACTTTGAAGTTTCTCAAGAATTTGTCGAGTATTTTAATGGAGAGAAGGTCAAGCTGGGGTCTCAGAATTTCAAAATATCAGAGGCCATCATAGCATGAGCTACCAAGCTGTCAGCTTCAGTTGAGTCATGGTATAAAATAAAAACTTTTTTTAGAGAGGATTTAAATGCATATCTTAAACTTGAGTATGAAAATGTGGATTGGACCTCTACTATCCATATTTCCTATTTTAAGCCTGAATGACAGGGAGTTATCACCACAGTGCATCGTTATATCACCTATGAAGGCAGGTTCTCCACAGTTCATCAGTATCAGAAGAGGTTTTTATCTCATATTTTGGGTTGTAGACCTATGAACCTCCCTTTCTTTCTTTATAAATATCTGTTGAAAATTTCTCAGAAGATACAACAAACCCTAAATTATTCACTCCATAATATTTACCACCGAGGGTTAATCAAAATGTTGGTGGTGTATCATTTGTAGAAGAATAGAACCACATGGAACAAATTTCTAGCAGATGAGGGTTTCAGTAGTATTAATTCAAGGAGAAAAGTGGGAAGGCATTAAAAGCATAAGATCCAGGAGGAAGAGTCAAGCCCTGCACCTATACTAACCCCTTTACAAGTTGATCAATCTCCTTCAACATCAAGCAGGAAGACAAGAAGCCCAACTCTAATATCTAGAGTTGAAACCACCATTCCTATACCTATGATGCAACCAACAAAGGAGTTTTACACCATAAGAATATCTAAGGAACCAAAAAACTTAGATTCTTTCCGGAAATAAAATTCAAGCAAGTTTAAACAAAATACCACTCTAGTTGAGAAGAATGATATTTCTAAAGACAAGGAAGAAGTGTCTTCCTCTTCAAGAAGCAAACACAGAAGAAGACTGATTCTATCAGAAGGATCTTCAGTGGAAGCTATTAGCATGGAGAAGGTCACCCTTGGACCATTAGTACAAAGCCCTATTTCAAATATTAGACAGGAGAGTGAAGAAGTAAATGTGACTCCAATAGTAGAGGAACTAACACTAGCTCAAGTTTATTCATCTCTAAAAACATCAGCTAAGGGAAAAAGTAAAGTTTCAGAGATTACAATAGAAGAACCAACAATATCTTAGCTTTATTCTTCCATAAGTTCATCATCTAAGGGAAAGAGGAAGGTAAAAATCCACTCATACTCATCATTTGAAGAAGAGATTAGTGAAACAGAGTTTGAATATGAGCAGTAAAGAAGATTCATCCAGGGAAGAAGAAGACCTTCATATACTCCTAATCCATATTTTCAAAGCCCTCATACCAGACCAAAAAATAAGCTCAGGCTAACTAGCAAGCTCATAACTAATACTGCTCTCAGAGATGAGATAATAAATATAGAGGAGAGTCTAGAAAATGATCCATGGAAGAAGAAGGCTCAGAAGAAGAAACAAGCAGAAAAGAGAAAACTAAATAAGAGGGTTACTAAGGCATAAGCTCTTAGGTTGTTGGCTTCTGTGCTAGATTTTTAATGATTCAATATCTAAAACAAGCCAAAACTGAAGATCAATATCATTTTGGGCCTATCTACATAGTTATCAGGAATTTCTACATTTTTTAGAAAGGTAGCTCTTTGTTTTGGTCATAAGAAGATAAAACATAGCTCTTTTTTGGTCATATGAATATAAAAGGTAGCTCTTTGTTTTGATCTTGAGGAATTACATTAGATGGTGATAAAGTATATGATTCCTCAGTGGTAATATTTTTCCTCTTCCCATCCAAGTGTTATCTAGTGAAGTTGTCTTCTAGATGTCATTTTCAGTTAGTAGTTGTTGCACTTTTTGTGAATAAAGATCCAGGTGTCATTTTCAGTTAGTTACTGTTACACTTTTTGTGGAGAATTTTTTTCCAGGAATCAAGGAGTAGTTAGCCACCTCAACTCAACCATTTAGATTTCCATATTATTAAGTTCTACCTTCATGCATTTGAAAACCAAATATTGTACGTCAAACTACCTTTCTGCTATTTTTGGATAAACTTTAAATATGGCTTGTTATATTTAGAAGGTTGTAATAAAGGTCCTACAACAAACTTCCACTTTTTGAGGATCTTTAACAGATTACCTTTTTGTATATATACTATGAAAAGCAATGAGGAAAGGGTTCGTGAGTTGTTTATCTCATTGCATCCTGAGTTGTGTACTTTTTAACTTATAATATCCAGATACACTCTTATGGATTTATGAATGATTTGATGTGTGTATTGTGAAATTTACTTATGTGTTTCCATATCTTACAATTTCATTTCCAGATTGTGATATACATATGTTGTCTCATGTTTTTGTCAGTATTATGATTTTGCTGTACATGATTATCTATTTTTATCAATCTTGTTTTACAAGATTTATGGATAAGATGTGCATGGAAAACTTGTTCATAAGCATTCCATGTGACATAAATCTTTTAAATGTGTGATGATATTCTTGTATGTCTTGAATAAGCTTTCTTTCATCAATACATTACAGGTCTAAAATATCTTGTTTTCCTTCATCTTAACAATGGAATTCTATCCTATAGACCCATTGTTCTTTTCATATTATTCTAGCCATTACAACACAAACTTATCCTTGCTACCACATGAAATACTAGTACCCCAATATGTGTGAGTGATTTATCTGTTCAATATCCTTTTTACAGTGTGTGAGAACCCCAACCACCTTCAAAAACCTAATTCAAATATAAGAAAAGCCCTTGATCTTAAGATGTGTTTGGTCAGGCACTTGATACAATCCAAGTGCTGATTCCAACGCTAACATATTTTGGTGTGTCTGTTAGGAGATGCAGATTATGAACTCAATATTCTCTCGAGTTTCTTGCATGAATTCCTAGTGTTGGGCAGTGAAAGAGGTATGAAATTATTGTGCATTTAATCATTCTTTACCATAAATATACTCCTGTTTTCCTTGGAAAGGTAATTTATCATAGGAATTACAATAGAATTGGAAAGGTTTATGATTAATACGAAAATATGACTAAAAGCTACTTTTTGATTGACAAACAAGAATTCAGAGAGGTGAGCAGTTGTATCAAAGGCAGGGTTGAAACAAATCTAACTGCTGCTTCAACAGCGTTGAATCATATCAAGCCAAAGGCAAGGAGATCTGAACGAATAGCCCAGAAAGGATAGGGAACAGCTCGGCCTCAACCATCACAAACAGAATGACGACTAAACATAGAGGAGCAAATCCCTCAGGATATTTCGATCCTGAGGGATCGTTGTTCAAACTTATCTTGTTCCCCGATTGGTCTGTTGAGATTTGATATATAAAGCCACTTCCTTTAGTGACAAGGGGGCGGATTGTTGTTGAAGTTAGGAATTGGTCGCAAGACTTTACATTTTATCTGTTCTATTAACTCTCTGTTTTGAGAGAAACCTTTCTGTAAAACTTTATGTTGGTTTAATACAAAGCACGCATTTTATTTACCTTCTGAAGTTCTGAATTAGCCCAGCAGTATTTCACTGGCGCTAAGAGCCCAGCTCTGGTGGAATAACTTTTCTCTTTGTATTTTAATCTTTGCTCATTGTCGTGTGGAGTGCGCTTAATGTTTGTTGATTACAGAATTGGTTTATTGTTGATCTGATCAAATACAGAGTCATTGCGGTTTCATTTCTTTACAAGAAGCATAATTCGCAGTTCGATTATCTTGCTGTTACTATAAAGCTTTGCTGACTTGTATCTAATTTGAATTGTTGTTCCTTTAGTTTATAATCTGTTATAATTGATCGTTGCGTGGTGAGAAGCTGTTGACAGAATTGAAGTATAGAAATCTAGTGTCTTGAATATGTTAGAATTGTAATTGCTGTTCATTTCACATTGTTGTTCCATTTCTGTTCTTTACTTATTCATAGTCTTTGATTAGCAAATAGACGAGTTGTAGTTACATACTGTTGTTCCTTTTCAGATTGCGTTTATTTTAAGTTTCTTTCATTGAATCTGTTTTCGTTTCAATTTCTTTAAGATCTCCAACTATAGAGGATAGAGGATTTTGCTTCCAAGTCCCCAGATTGGTCATCTTGCATCGATTTCTAAGGGAAAGAGTTACTGCTACTGCATCCCTGATCGATGTTCCGCAAGATTGAAGTAGTTTAATCTTTCCATTTATGTCACGGTAATTAGGCTTCTTTTCAAGCATTGGTTGCTTTTTTTCTTGTTATTTTGTACTACATCTTCACCACATTTCTCTTAGACAATTGCAGCCTTAGACAGAGTACACTCTTGAAATAAAAAGACGCTCTCGGATTGATGATTAATGTAGGCTAATTAGGTGTTCAAAAGATACCTTTTTATGACTCAACATTTTGGCGCCGTTGCCGGGGAGAGTGTATGCCATTTTAAAGGAGTAATGCACAACTGATTTTCTTCTTCTTGCGGAGAATTGGGTATTAAAGACGGAAGGTAAGAACCTACGCAATGGGAAAGAAACACACTTTCTCACAGCCCGCTTCACAGCAGAAGTAGGTAAGCTTCTTTCTTTAGGTAGGAATAAAGGTTTGTTTCTTTGAATGAATAAAACAACTAAGCGAAACAAAATTCCTCCTAAAACTGAAAAACCTAAGGGACCGGTGACCCTTGGGTGCACAACCTTTATTGACGAAATCCTTAAAAGAACTGAATCTCGGCCATTAGTAGGATTTAAAATAACTACTTCTAGACAACCTACTAGTTCCCTTCAGGCTACAGAGTCACCATCTGAAGCCTTTGCTGAGATACACAGTCAAACAAAGGGAATTGAGCAAGATTCCAAAGAAATTGAGAATCCTTGCATAAGTTTCCTTCAAGAAGGGAACGCTAGCAATCTCTGAGAAGGAGAAGGGGAAACGGGAGAAATCACAAACTTGAAATCTCCTATTGAAATTTCCCAAACAATAAGCAGCCCAGATAAGGGAAGTGTTGTTCAACTTATTCAGAACCAAGGTCCTGAATCACCTCAAACAATAGGTCGACAGGAATACTTATTACCCCAGAAAAAGGGAGTGCTATCAAAGCCATTCCTGCCCCTGCTCGTCAACCTAGAAATTCCTTGGAAATCCCAGAGGGATATTGGCATATCTTCGATCAAATGGCCCAGAATCAAAATCAGAATCAGAAGCAGACCTCTACACTGCAATATCCTATAGTAGATACTGCAGTCAATGCACCCATGAAAGCTATTCCTCTTCAACATATTCCCACATTTCACGACTTAACATCAGAGGACCCAGATGCATTTTTATTTGAGTTTGATGTGCTATGCAGAGGATACGATTACACCACCGATGCCCAAAAACTAAAACTATTCCCTTCTACACTAAAAGGGGCAGCCCTACGATGGTTTATGGGATTAGGTGGGGGTGTTATAACTGATTGGGATCATATGAAGGCTGAATTTTTAAAGAAATATCAAGATTATTGCAGGTCTCAGGAATTAAAAGATGAGATATTCCAAATGACGAAAAAACCAAATGAGACTCTGGAAGAGTATGTGGAACGGTTTCAATATAATCTTCAGAGATCCCCTTATGCATCTTTACCCTTACCTGATAATGTTTTGAAAACCACATTAATTAGGGGAATGAAAGATAAATGGGTTGAAACATTGAATATTATGGGAAAAGGTGATATATATCAAGAAAGTTATCCTAACATCATTGATTTGTGTATCAGGAGTTCGAGGGGCAATACAAGGTTGAAATCAGCAGAACGTGATATAATCACAAGAGAAAATAAGGCCTCTAATGAATGTGTGACTCGTGCAGAGATTGGAAATATGATAGAATACTTTAAGACAAACATACTTGGGACTTTAACAACATAGTTCGATATTATGCAAGCCAAACAAAAACAGGCAGAAGCAGAGAAGAACTTGGCAATATTCTGTCCCAGATGTAGAAAGAAGCACAGTCACAAAGAATTTCCGTTGGATGTGATTAAAGTCTGCGCCATTTTCACGAAAGATCACTCTACAGAAGGAAGTCCTTCGCTTCCTGGCCTAAAAGCAGTTTATAAGGAGAAAGAAGAGGAATCAGAAGTGGTATGTCTGCTTAATCAGCGCTGACAATGGCAGCCACGACCATCAGGTATGCCAAATGATCCATTTTCTTTTCAACCTCCTCAATATAATGCTCAAAAATATAGTGGGATGTGGCAGAATCAACCATCTTTTCCTAATTGGTCACAACAGCCATTTCCTCCCACATCTTGGCCAAATCAAACAAATCAGAATAACTGGCCTAGCTTTCCTTTCTACCCACCTTTTTGGCCTACACAATGGTCCCCCTCTACTTCCCAGAATCAGGCCTGGCAGTCAAACTTGCAAAAACCAACAAATCAGCCAGCTGGATCAATTCCTCTCTCTCAACCTACACTGCCAGCTCCTTATACAAACCCCCAGACCAATTTAAAACCACAACTCCCAGCCCAACCCAACCCAAACCCAAACAATAGGCCAGTTCAGTCTGTCCAAATAATGGAACCCCTAGAAGTAGAAACTGAACTAAGGGAGTGTAATGATCTTCAATTAAGGTCTAGGCGCATAGTTGAAACAAAGAGAAACAATGATGTCCACATTGAAGATCCGTTACTTGTAGAACAAATAGTACAAAGTGAGAAGGAAGTCCAACAACAAAATCAACAACAAGTAATAACTTCCTCTCCACCATTCCCAGAACGATTAATTATACCTCGTCCATTAGAACAACCTAATTTTGATCTTCTGGGAGAATTAAAAAATTTGTGTATAAAAATCCCTCTCCTCCAAGCTATTCAAGATATTCCTATATATGCAAAAAATATTAAGGAATTATGCATAAAGAAGCCAAAGAGGAGAACAACAACCAATCCTACTGTCCAAATAGTCGATACCTTATCTGACTTATTATCAGGAATGGAAACACCCATCAAATATGAAGACCTAGGAAATCCTATAGTGACAGTGCAGATCAATGGCCAATCATTTCCAAATGCCTTAGTTGACTTGGGGGCAGCAATCAACATTTTAACAACCACCACCTGTCAAAAACTTGGAATTACATCACTGGAACCAACAACAACCATGTTGGAATTGGCTGATCGATCAGTAGTCAAACCAGAAGGTATACTACAAGATGTAATGGTATCTGTAGATTCCTGGGACTACCCTGCTGACTTCCTGGTTATCAATCCAAAGAATCGACTAGATGGACATTCGTTAATTCTAGGAAGACCTTGGTTGGCAACTGCCGATGCTTATATTGGATGCCGACAAGGCAACATGAAAATTACAAGGGGAAATTATGTCAAGAATCTAGCCCTATATCCCCCAGCCCAGCCAAGTCTATCAATAATCAAAACAAGAAAACCACCCGCATCATATCTTATGGAGAATATGAGATCACCTCTAACAATAGAAAATGCTCTTGATTTTAAAGATCAAATAGAGGATGATATCATTAATAATTTTATTAATAAGTCACAAACCAAATCTTATTTGCAATGTCACATGATCAAAGCAGCATTCGATAATAAAGAAGAAGAAGATCCTTTCAAAGATATTCCCGATCAAAAAATACCTACTACTTCTGTGAGCAATAGCAAGGTTGTAGAAATTGAGCCGGGAAAAACTTTAAATATTAATAACAATCTCACTGCTAAACAAGAAGAGAAATTGGTCCAATTATTACGAAAATACAAAGCAGCCTTTGCATGGGATTACCCCGATATGAAAGGAATTGATCCTCAATTGTGTACTCACCATATTTACATTGAAAAAGATGCAAGACCCATTCTCCAACCTCAAAGGAGACTAAACCCTCACCTTAAAGATATTGTGAAAGCTGAATTACAAAAACTATTGGATGTTAATTTCATCTACCCAATATCTGATAGCAAGTGGGTCTCCCCATTAGTGGTAGTACCAAAAAATAACGAGAAGTGGAGGATATGTGTAGATTACCGTGAACTTAATAAGGCAACACAGAAAGACCACTTTCCCCTTCCTTTCATTGACCAAGTATTAGACACATTGGCAGGGAAGAAATTCTTCTCTTTCCTCGATGGCTTCAGTGGGTACAACCAAATCCAGATTGCCCCTGAAGATCAGGACAAAACTACTTTTACCTGTCCATGGGGGACATTTTCCTACCGAGTCCTACCTTTTGGCCTATGCAATGTTCCTGCTACATTCCAAAGGGAAATTCTCAACATTTTTGCAGACTTAATAAATGAAGGCCTCGAAATATATATGGATGATTTCACACCCTATGGAGATGACTTTGAGCCTGCATTGGAAAACTTAGAAAAAGTATTGCAAAGATGTATTGACACTAGGCTTTGCTTAAGCAACGAAAAGTGTCTTATGATGATGACTGAAGGGGTTATCTTAGGGCATTATATTTCAGCAGCTGGAATTCAAGTAGACCCGGCTAAAATTCAAATACTCTTGTTAATTCCTACACCTAATACACAAACAGAGGTACGTAGCTTTCTTTGATTTTCTGGTTACTATATAAGATTTATAGAACATTATTCTCGAATAGCTGCACCTTTATATGCATTGATTGGAAATGTTGATTTCACTTGGACAGATAAATGTGACAATGCCTTTAATGATCTGAAGAAGCTTGTTTCAACAGCCCCAGTGCCGAGGGGCCCAAATTGGAATTTTCCGTTCCAAATTTCATCTGATGCCTCAGACACAACAATTGGAGTAGTACTTGGGCAGGAGGAAGAAAAGAAGCCATATGCAATTTACTATATTAGCAAAAATCTATCCCCTGCTAAATTAAATTATAATGTGACTGATAAAGAATTTTTAGCTGTAGTTCATGCTATAAACAAATTTAGGCATTACATAACTAGGTATCTTGTAGTACTATATACTGATCACTCTGCCATTAAATTTTTAGCAAATAAACCTGTTACAAATGGAAGAGTGACAAGATGGTTGATTTTACTGCAGGAATTCAACATCACAATCAGAGATCGACCTGGGAAAGAGAACCCTGTAGCTGACTTTCTGTCAAGAATGTCAAAGGCAACAGATATAGAAGCAATTGAAGACCACTTTACAGATGAACATCTCTTCGCTGTTACTATCAGAACACCATGGTATGCTGATATAGCGAACTATTTGGAAATAGGTAAATTACCTAAACATATGTCCCTTAATGAGAGTAAGCAAATAATACACCATAGTACCTGCTTCTCCTGGATTGGAGGTCACCTATTTCATATAGGTGCAGATATGCAAATAAGGAGATGCGTTAGGGAGGATGAGGTATTTGACATCTTAAAAGCATGCCATGATGGACAGTGTGGCGGACATTTTGTAGATCGTAGAACCGCCCATAAAGTTTTATGAACAGGTTATTATTGGCCTACTATATTTAAAGATGCTAAAAAATTCGTGCAGGCTTGTGATCTCTGCCAAAGGGCAGGTCACCCTGGGCAGTCTGATGAAATGCCTCTGAACCCTCAACTAGTGATCGAACCGTTTGAACGTTGGGCTCTTGACTTTGTTGGTCCTATTAGCTCCCCATCAAACCAAAAAACATATATCCTAGTTGCAACTGAGTATATCACCAAATGGGTTGAGGCAGAAGCTCTTTCAAAAGCTACAGAGGACTCTGTAATACAATTTGTTTTCCAAATATTTGTGCGCTATGGCCTCCCAAGAGACATAATCACAGATGGAGGACCACCGTTTGTAGGTAACAAATTAGCTGAAACATTGCAAAACTACCATGTTCAGCACAAGATTATGACTCCATATCACCCACCGACCAATGGCCAAGTAGAGATCACGAACAAAGTAATCGAATCTATATTAACAAAAACAGTTGCCTCTCATAGACGAGATTGGGCCTACAAATTTCCAGAAGCATTGTGGGCATATCGAACAATGTGGAGACCTACCACATGATATTCACCATACCAATTGGTATTCGGAAAGGAACCCATCTTTCCTATAGAATTCGAAATTCAAACATTACGAACATCTCAAAAGGTGGGTCTAAATTTAAATGAAGCCCAGACTAAAAGACTGCAGCAAATTAATGAGCTAGATGAAATTAGGCTCTCTACTCTTCAGCACACAGCATTAAGTCAGCAACAGAGAGCCAAATGGCATGACGCCCATATCAAAGAAAAGATCTTCCACGAAGGAGACTGGGCACTCCTATATGATTCCAGGTTTCAGGATTTCCCAGGAAAACTCCAGGCACGATGGCTTGGACCCTATGAAATAAAAAAAGTGCATGATAATGGCACTGTTACATTAGTTACCATTGATGGATGGACATTCCTTTAAGGTAAATGGTCATTGAGTACGATTGTATCATAAACCGCTTACTCGGGAATCCTTTTACCAACAGTTACAGGAAGATTCTACCATGGAAATTCTCGCTGAAGGGGAGAACTCCTCCTCGGCATCAGTTTGATAAATCATCTTCTTTTTTTAATTTTTGTATATAAAGCATTTTTTTCCCATTTTTTGATTGTTGTTTTATGGAATTTGTTTTTTAACATTCTGTTAATATTACCGCTTTATTTCTTCATCGTTTGTTTCATGAAATTCGGTTCTTTCAAAAAAAAAAAAAAAAAAAGAGAAAAAATTCTGTTTATTTCGTTTGTTTTGCTGTTCCTTTCTAAAGGAACAAAACTGCTACTGTTCCTTTTGAAAGGGACAGTAGTTTCGCAGACCGCTGCTGTTCCTTTCGAAAAGGAACAACAGTTTCGCAGAGCGTTTTTGTTGTTCCTTCCCAAAGGAACAACATTTCTGCAGAGTATTTTTTGTTGTTCCTTTTGAAAGGAACAACAATTTCGCAGAGTGATTTTGTTGTTCCTTCCCAAAGGAATAGCACTTTCGCAGAGTATTTTTTGCTATTCCTTTTGAAAGGAATAACAGTTCCGCAGGTTGTTTTTTGCTGTTCTTTTTAAAGGAACAACACTTTTTTGAGGATTGTTTTTTTTGTTTTAAGACAACATTTTGAATTTTTGATTACTTTTCTGAAGGAAAATATACCATTTATATACAATCATATCAATTAAAGCTTACTGTAATCAACAAATCAAAAGAAATCGTCATTTTTTTAAAGAAAATTGTCAAGTAATGATAAGAAAAAAAGGAAAAATGGCATGATCAATAACATAACTTTGCTATTTTTACCATTGAATTAATCTGATCGATTATTTTTATCATGATTGGTTCTTTCCCATATGCTATAACTTTCTTTGATGTCTATCTATGGAATAGGAATAAGGGCATAATGATTTTTTTCTATTGAGATGTTCAGACTTCTTCCACCATCCCTACTCTTAAGGATTGTTGAGCCATCCCTTATGAATAACTGAGGAAAAGTGCTGTGTGAAAAAGAAAAAGAAAAAATATTTACATATTCTTAATAATGATTTTGCAGATGGAGGATAGGGGGTCTCACCAAGAGCCAGCCTATCATGATCATAGGGAAGGCAGTGAAGTGGCATTCCCATTATGGCCACCAAACTAGGGAAATGGTCCAATAGACAATTGAAAAATCAAGAAGTCCTTGGAACAGGAGGTCTCATCATGAGCTGACCTGCCCACCTTTCACTTCTTCCTGGTGAAAGGCATTGTGGTTTATCTGGTCACCAAGCTAGCACAATGGCCTCCGTCATGATATTAAATAAAAAAAAGGGGGGGCACTTCCTCAACATACATAAAGGAAAATGGTTCCGTGGGTAAAAAAAAGCAACTTTGTCAAGGTTATGGACACCTGTGGGCAGCAGAGCTCTGCTGATGGTATTGGAGTCACATTTATACACATCAATAGTTATATTTAACCCTTTTCCTATATCTTTATTTAAATATCAAATGAAATATGAATCTATTACCTTTCCCTCCGAACCTATTATACATGAAAATCATTACAAATCGATCATATTAGTTCAAAATGTTAAATAACACAATTATATTTATGTTTATTTTATGTTGTCCCTTCTCCTCGTATTTGAATCATTACAAAATGATTTTATATTTATTAACGATTCATCACATGCATTGATTTGAGTAATTGTTGTAATTTGATTGAATGTATCATAATTAAACCTACTTTTTACTGCTGTACTGCTGCTGAGCCACACATGCTCCTCTCAATTGACGGTCGAGGGCGACATTTCATTCATTCGGGGGCACAGATGTCTGCATACAAAACAAACTCCAAGATTCCTGTATACGGATTAAAATCCCTGCATTTTAGGAAATAACAAATTTTCAATGAACTGTGCTGTGTCGTTCCATTGTGATTACTGTGTGTTGCGAAATTAACAGAACGCAGAAATGGGAGGACGACCAATTCGTAGTGAATCGTAAGTATTGATCGTCTCTAATGCTGCACGCGCAATTTTAGAAAGACTGGGGTGGATTACATATTTCTTGAGAATGCAGCAACCCCATGAAGCTGTGGCCACCGCATTTTTATTGAACCTATAGGAAGGATCCTCCATGGTCAGAGGGAGGCAGATAGATGTATCCGATGAGATAATTGCAGAAGTGTCTGGCATTCCCGCGCAAGGGACTATTTGGACTCAAAAGAAGATTAGGATACGGGAAGCCATGGAAATTTTTCAAGATGATGGATAGACGTTAGTTATCAAAGGTAAAGGAGTCCAACCAGCGTCATTAGGAGAACCATGGAAAGAGTTGGCCAAGATTGTGCAGGCTTACATAATGTGCGACGGAAGAAAGGATGTGGTAAGACCTCGCCACCTTAAGCTACTAGGTGTATTAAAACAGAAATGCACCATTAATTTGCCTACATTTTTAAATTCTTTGTTGCATGATACTGCTCGTGGTATAAGAAAATCCCAACATGCAGATACGGTGGTCAACCACCATTGTCTAATTCGTTTAATAGTGAGTCGTAGCCTCGCCCAGCAATAGACCAGCTGGGAAGAATTAATATTTTCCATTGACGGAGGGTTAGCTCTACCCACTCCAAAACGGAAGAGGATGGCCGGCTCAATTGCTGAGCCTTCTACTCATAGACAGCCCCTCCGGTTGAAATGAAATAGAAGGATGGTGGAAGAACTTCTAGGCAGTAGCAGCCAGCCCCTGGAAATTCACAGCTCAGAGGAGGAATAGCCTCCGAAATTGGAGGGAGTAAGCCCTCGCACTGACGAGGAAGAGAAATTAGAGGGAGTAAGCCCTCGTACTGATGAGGAAAAATAATTGGAAGGAGAAATTCGCTACTCGGACGAAGAAGAAATAAGTCGCCAAACCAATAGTGAAAAAAAATCCAGTGTAGAGGAAGGAGATAATAAGGAAGAAGGAATCGAAGGAGATTTTGAAGAAGAAGAAGTTAAGGGAGAAATTTGGTATTCAGATGAAGAGGAAGGAAGTTATCACACATGTGATGAGGCTGAGGACAATCATAGCAGTAATCAGGATGAAACAGAGCTAGCCAAAAATGTTATCGTAAGTCCTTTACAGGAAGACCAATTGGCCCAGATTTTGGCCAATATGAGTGATTATGCACAGCCTCATAGCCCCTTGGATCTCAATATTGATAATAATCAACTACCAGAATACTCTGATATTGATAAAGAAACAACTGGAGAAAAACTGAATGAAACAACAAACCCTAGTGAAGCTAGGGTTGCTTCTCCTGAGGGATGTGAGCAGGAGAAAGAAAAAACTAAAGCTGGAAGCCCCCAGGAGACTGCAGTGTTAACTGAGAATATGATTCCAGGGGAATTGAGCCAAGGGCATCTGAATATAGAAGAAGATCCCCAAGGAGAAGAACAAGAAGAGAATTTTACTGAAGGCACGGCTGATATGGGCCAAAATTCTATTGAGAAAATAGGGTCGGATAAAGGAACGATTGTTCCATTAAGAAAGAAGAAGAAAACAACTAAGATTGAGAAGCTTCGTAGAGAACGAATAAAGCTTCATAAACTAGTAGAACAACTCAGGCAAACCATTAGGGTTCTGAGAATGAAACACATGCCCAAGCGAGCCCCTAAGAGAAGAAGCATTGCTATCAAAAGAAGCTCAAAAAAGAGAAGAGTGATCACTGATAGGAACCCCCAAGTTACAGAAGAAACCATACCTGAGCCTAATTATGAGGATGCGGAGCAACAAACAGCTGTTCCAACACAAATTTTTCCAGAGGAACTGGTGTTGAGTGAAAATATGCAATCTAGCAGTCAGCACACTTTCAGTGAGCCGACACTGGTCAGACTTCAAGAAGAATTGACACAGGCCCGAATATAAAGGCAGAGACTGGAGGAAGATAATGTCCCAAGAAAACGATATCAGGAATTGCAGCAACAAATAAGAACTATTCATGAAGCAGAAGCTAAAGCTCATGAAAAACGACGGAAAGCAGAGGTAAAGGCTGATAAGGTAATGAACCAACTGAAACTAGCCTACACTCAAATGGACACTCTCTGGTCCTTGTATACTGATGTCTTAGCCTGTAGATGCCCCGCCAAAAACTATGCTTTTTTTTTACTAGAAAGATATTTACAATTGAAGATCAAGGCAGTTAGGGCAGGGAAATCCATAGAGCTAAAAACAATAGATGACTTGATATCATGCTGCAAACTTTATGGGATCAAAGTACAACGCCTGTTATGTGAATTTTACTTGCATAACCTAATACTTGAAAATGACTGTGAATCAAACCCTAGCCCTTTTATTGGAGATGTTCAGTTTCAGGCATTCATTTCCTTTGTTGTAAATCAATTAAAATGGCTTAAAGCTTATAACGCCTTTCAAAGGCAGGAAAATGGATTAGATCTATGGGTCAGAAGTGAACCTCAGAACCCACTTCAATTTTGGGCTAGACAGAAAAGTTTGATGACAAAGGGAGGCGTTACCCAAACTCTGGGGCCTGTCCACAAATCAATCATTTTGAATGGAACAAATTATTTTTCATCCATTAGGAACCAAGATTATATAGCAGTCAAGGTCCAGTGGAGAACCTCGAATCAGAATGTGCAAAATAGGGAACCATTTAATTATAGAAACTTTGGGCTAGCTGTAGACCGTTTCATTTCCTATAGCCATCTTGTTTTAAAAGAAGGACCATATTGGTTAGGATGTAGGTTCCGCAGCCCTATTGCATGGTACCCTGCTTCGGACTACAAAGCTATTTATGAACTTCCTGAAGGACAGACAGAACATATTTTTGAGGAATTAGCTACACTACATGGTTTTATGCCTGTGGATGAAAAACCTTATTCAGCTTATTATTTGACTGCTCTCCATGTGAACTATAGTTTTCATGAGGGCATGAAAAATATTAAGCAGGGGGGTGTGTTGGGCAGTGAAAGAGGTATGAAATTATTGTGCATTTACTCATTCTTTACCATAAATATACTCTTGTTTTCCTTGGAAAGGTAATTTATCATAGGAATTACAATAGAATTGGAAAGGTTCATGATTAATACGAAAAGATGAATAAAAGCTACTTTTTGATTGACAAATAGGAATTCAGAGAGGTGAGAATCTCTATCAAAGGCGGGGTTGAAAACAATCTAACTGCTACTTCAACAACGTTGAATCATATCCAGCAAAAAGCAAGGAGATCTGAACGAATAGCCCAGAAAAGACAGGGAATAGCTCGGCCTCAGCCAGCACAAAAAGAATGACGACTAAACACAGAGGAGCGAATCCCTCAGTATCTTTCGATCCTGAGGGATCGCTATTCAAAATTATCTTGTTCCTCGATTGGTCCGTCGAGATTTCATATATAAAGCCACATCCTTTAGTGACAAGGGGGCGAATTGTTGTTGAAGTTAGGAATTGGTCGCAAGACTTTACATTTTATCTGTTCTATTAACTCTCTGTTTTGAGAGAAACCTTTCTGTAAAAATTTATGTTGGTTTAATACAAAGCACACGTTTTATTTACCTTCTGCAGTTCTGAATTAGCCCAGCAGTATTCACTGGCGCTAAGGGCCCGGCTCTGGTGGAAGAACTTCACTGTTTGTATTTTAATCTTTTCTCATTGTTGTGTGGAGTGCGCTTAATGTTTGTTGATTATAGAATTGGTTTATTGTTGATCGGATCAAATACAGAGTCATTGCTGTTTCATTTCTTTACAAGAAGCATAATTCGCAGTTTGATTATCTTGCTGTTACTATAAAGCTTCGCTGACTTGTATCTGATTTGAATTGCTGTTCCTTTAGTTTATAATCTATTATAATTGATCGTTGCGTGGTGATAAGATGTCGACAAAATTGAAGTATAGAAATCTAGTGTCTTGAATATATTAGAATTGTAATTGTTGTTCATTTCACATTGCTGTTCCATTTCTGTTCTTTACTTATTCATAGTCTTTGATTAGCAAATAGACGAGTTGTAGTTACATACTGTTGTTCCTTTTCAGATTGCGTTTATTTTAAGTTTCTTTCATTGAATCTGTTTTCGTTTCAATTGCTTTAAGATCTCCAACTGTAGAGGATAGAGGCTTTTACTTCCAAGTCCCCATATTGGTCATCTTGCATCGATTTCTAAGGGAAAGAGTTACTACTACTGCATCCCTAATCGATGTTCTGCAAGATTGAAGTAGTTTAATCTTTCCATTTATGTCACGGTAATTAGGCTTCTTTTCAAGCATTGGTTACTTTTGTTCTTATTATTTTGTACTACATCTTGACTGCATTTCTCTTAGACAATTGCAACCTCAGACAAAGTACACTCTTGATATAAAAATACGCTCCCGGATTGATGATTAATGTAGGCTAATTAGGTGTTCAAAAGATACCTTTTTATGACTCAACACCTAGTACTAGTTTTTAAGGGTGAATAAAAACTAGTCACTCTTTCTGATTGTAATTAGTTCACTTGGTGACTCCACAATGAGAACTATGGGTTTCAAGATCGCCTACTACAAGAAGAAATCAGATATCACCTCCTATGACTCTAGTCTCTGATCGAAAAAAGATCATAAAGGATGCAAGAGGGAAATAGAAAAAAACTAAAGCTACATCACATTCAGTGAAAAAAGTGCATTTGAAGTATATTCCAAAAGAAAAGGTACCATCATCTATTTTAAAAGCTTATAAATTTTCAGTTTCAAATGATTCTACTGAAATATTTCAAGTTGAAACTACTTCTATAAAAGATGAAGTAGATGATGTTAATATAGATGCATCTAAAAATACTCCTCAGTCATCATTTAGTAAATCTGAGATAAGTATTACTCCAGAGAAAGAAGAAAAATCAGAGGTCTTAGGTGTCAGTGAAGAGAAATAAGAATCATAAGCCTTTGTGTTGACAGGAAGGGAATTAGAACAGGTATTAGAGATTGCACCCTTCTTAGATAGGGATATTTTAACTAAAGACGATATTAAAATAAATTTAAAATTTCTTCAAACTCATCCTGAATATCAGTCCTCTCTTAGCCCACAATAGGAGTATTCTCACCTGTTTCAAAACCCATCTATTGGCTCCTCCTCTTCTCATCAAGGATAAGGTAATCTTCCTGAAAATTTGACCTTTAATCTCTCTGACTTTTTAGCTCAACAGAATGAAGTTGAAGTTGCCCAAATTCTTCAAGAATCTACATCTGAATCTAATTCTCCTGGAGAGGTTGAAACAAAATCATGTTTTTGTTCATTTATTTGATAATCCATTGTTCTCAACTCAAAATCCTGAAGAACCAACCCAAGAACTTCAATCTTCTGCTATTCCAGAACAAATACAAACTCCACGGACTATAATTTCAAGCACTCAAACATCTGTATCGATGAGTCATCCACTAATTGTATCTCAGAAAGTCATGGTTCAACCTCCTCCTACAAGGATACAACATATTTTCGCTGCAATATATGCACCACTTTCTCTCCCTCAACCTTTGCATCCCCTTCCTCAAGGCGATTATCTGAAATATTTTCCCAAATATAGAGGGAAGGGAGGAGTATCTACTGAAGAACACTTAGTTTCCTTTTACAGTTATGTTGATAATCAATAATTGAACATGAAGATGTCTGGTCAAGAATTTTTGTTCAGAGTTTAGATGGAGATGCTCATAAGTGGTTCAGAAATCTACGAACAAATTCATTAACAGGAATAGATGCTTTGGAGGAAGTGTTTGTAAAACAAAGGGGTGACTGTAAGGATTACTTGTATTACCTTACAGAGTTTGGATCTTTAAAGAAGAAGACTGATGAGTCATTGGAAGATTTACAAAGAGATTAAACAAATTTTATCAAAATATTCCTATAGAAGTCAAACCTCCTGAAACCACAACCATGATAACCTTTACCAATTCCTTAGATTCCAATTTTGCGTTGTGGTTGAGAGCTGAGAAGCCACAAACATTGGTAGCTATGCATGAGGCTGCTATTAGGGTGCAGTCTAATATTATGGCCTCAAATAAAATGAAAATATAAGAGGGGAAGGGAGCAAAGGATAAGAATAAAATGAAAGAGGAGAAACACTCTACTTCCTCAAAATATTTCACAGCTGAAGAAAATCTTGATCAAATGTCCAATTTAATTAAATATATTTCTTCTAAAATGTCTAAACTGGAGTTAGAAAATCGACTTGCTGTTAGACCCATTCAAAATGAAGGAAATAGAAATCAAGCTCCTTTTAGAAGACCCTTTTAGCCTCAACAAATTTTACAACGCCCAAGAAGAAATTTTGATGATCATAATTTTTAGCCTCCACTGAATAATTTTGCTGAAGAAAATCAGCAAGAACAAGAAGAAGAAAATGAAGACATAAATCTAGTTGGGGAGACATCACAGTCAAATTTTTTGACTTTGAAAGAGTATGAAGATCAGTCTAGGATAAATCTATTTTCAGATAACAAGAATGCTCATATTCATGTCCAAAATGAGAAAAAGCAGGCTGAAAATTAGACACGAAATTATAATCTGAGATCTAAAGGGGTTGTCCAACAGCCCCAACAAAAACAAGATTCTAAAAAGCATGCTGCCAAGAAAAAATCAAAATTTAATGATATTACTCCATCACGTAACCTTGCCCCAACTATGAAAACTGTTGTAGAAAATAAGGATTTGGATCCTCTCAATTTCAGTTTCAAGTTAGAATTAAATAAAATCAAGGTTGTGGTTCTGCTCCTTGAATTGTTGAAAACTCTAGCCTACAGAGAATCATTTAAAAGTATGTTACAACCATCTCTTGCTCCTGACTCAGTCAATCTAGAGGATGAACATCCTACCATCTACTTGGGTAGCCATGTCCAAGATCAAAATGATGATAATTCTCCACCTTTTTATCTTTCAGTTAATATTCATAACAAATTACTGCACAACTGCCTATTAGATTCTAGGGCCTCTCACAATCTAATGCCAAAGAAAGTTATGGATGAACTAGGACTGGAAATCACTAAGCCATACCATGAACTTTACACATTTGACTCTAAAAGGGTCAAGTGTTTAGGAGTGATAAAAGGTTTGGTAATTTCCCTTACCCATCTCCCCATGAAAAGTATGGTAATGGATATAGTGGTTGCAGAGATAATATCTAGATTGGAATTCTTTTTTCCAGGTCTTGGTCCAAAAAGTTGGGAGGCTCCCTTCAAATTGATATGACCTACACCACTATCCCGGTCTTTGGAGGAGAATTCAGGAGGTTGTATAGGGAAACACAAATCAATTATGTTAGCATTGAAAATGTTAATGGTGTAATCACCATTGTGTCACTGTTCCCAAATTTTATCGTGTCTTAGTCCATGTCCAAAGTTTGAGTCATTTCCAATAAAAGTTAAAAAAGAGTCCCAACATCAAGGTATTTTTAAGTGAATAGGTGTCACAGTGTTCTACAGTCCTAAAAAAAGTTAAAATCTATGTTTTGGCTTATTTTTAGTGTTGAAATTTAGTCGATGTTTGGGTAATAAAATTGCAGTCATCTGGTCTAGAATAATAGCTACCTTTCTTGTAGATTCATGGTCAAAATATTCAAAACAGTAAAGGGCAACGATTTCTCAGAAATGGAAGTCATATATTCCACACAGTGAAAATCACAGCTATTTCACTGAGATTTTGGTTATCTCAAAAAAGAGGCTATAGGTAAACAGGTAATTAGTTTTCGAAGCTGACAAATTAAGGCTTTGTGGCAACTAGAGTTATTTAAAATCAAAGCGCAGTTGGAAGAAAACAACTTAACCAGCAAAGTGGGAGACCTTGACTATCAAGAGCAACAAATGAATCTATCTGCCTTTTAATTAAATTGAAAGAGAAGAGTGTTGATGATTAAGTGTGATGGTGAGAGAAATCCATACTACCCTCATTCATTCCATCTACCCTCTTCTTACCTTTAATTTTCCCAAATTCTGACACTCTCATGCTCTGAATCCCATTCAAAACCCCAAACCTTGAACAACCGTGTGATATAAACCATAAACCTTACTGTTATATATATATATATATATATAGAGAGAGAGAGAGAGATATGGGTCCCACTTCATATTACATCGGCGATTTATAAGTTTAGTATTAAGAATATAGTAGTTAATTGTTATGATTTGCGATGGCTGATATGCGCTGAAGGTATGGGTCCTACCAAAAGTTTTAGTGGATTTTTGTTATATATATATAACAAAAAGCCACTAAAACTTTTGGTAGGACACGTGCCTTCATCGCATATCGGCCATCGCAAATCATAACAATTAACTACTATATTCTTAATAGTAAACTTATAAATCGCCGATGTGATATGAAGTGGGACCCCTTCCCCACCACGCTTCCATTCCATTTTATTTTACTTTGAAAAGAAATTAAACTTACCCTTTTTTTATCTTCTTTCTGCTTTACCCTTCCACCTTTACCGTTTCATCACTTTTCATTCCCTGATCGCGATCAAAGTGGGGCCCTCATCGCATTTCACAAATTATATGTGTTTCGTATTGGAACTAAACTTTAAAAAACACGATTGTCGATTTTCGATTGTGAATACATTGCATCGCATTTGTTTTACCTTTGTGAGCACCCACAACATACTCATTTTAATCGCGATGCAGTAGGTCAGCCCCACCTCATCAGCTCCTCCGCCATTGCACAACCATTTCAATACATACATATATCATATAAACTTCATAACACTTACCACTTAAAACCTTTCGTCGATTCATAACATTGCCGATTGCGAATGGGTCCCTCTTCCCCGAACTTCGTAAAGTTTAGGTGTTAACCTCGTAGCTTATAACTAAAAGCCAAAGGTTGCAATGAGCGCCTGTGATCCGGTCCCACTTCTTCCCTACCACGTCATTTCACCTCCTCCCCGTGCGTCGCACTTCACCCCCTGGCTTACCATTCATTCCGCTCCATGTCTCCCTTATTAATTAAACCTTTTTCAAAGGGTTTCTTTGTAATTTATCATAAAATGAACCCCTCCGTTATATCCAAAAGTTTTGGGTTTTCCACCATTATAAAGGGTTTTCAACCAAAACAAAGGAAAGGAACAAATGAACAATGGAAAAATTTCTCTCAAACAATTTTCTACCACTACTCTCAATATCAACACATTTTTCACCAGGAACTGGGAAACATTCAAGGAACAACGACACACTATTTTCAACATTGTTTTGCATATATTTATAGGAGACAACCACATGTCATTCCCACTATTTTTTCACTTTTTTTTAAAGATTGGTTGCACTAAAACAAAAGAGTGGTCTTTGAATACTCTTCCACCTTACACAACCATTTCGGAGTTACATACTTCAAGATGCCTTTGTGTTGTTTATCTTTTTTTTAATACAACACTTTGTAATTAATACCAACGGATAAGAATCACCTCTTGCACGAGGTTGTAATGAATTTTGAAACAGATTTATCTTTTTATGTGGAAGATGACAGTATCATATTTGGTATATATATGCCAAACTGATATGAAGTCAGGGTTGGTTGGTGGTTATTGAATTCTGACTTATATGAACTGTAATTTTTTTGTGAATGAAATGGAATAATACTACCTGTTAGCAACCTATAATATAGGGGTCATAATTTTGACTTGAATATTGGTAATTTTGTATATTTGTACATACTTTTCCTTCTGCAAGTTGTATTCACATATTTTGTAAAAGAAATAAAAAAAATCAAAAAGAGGGTAAAAATTCCTAAAAGAATAATCAAAGGACTTAGAAAAAATAAGATACCCCAAAAGAAAAAATGACTAAAACATGAAAGTGAGCAAGCATAAATGCCACTAATTTTTAATTTTTGACTATGGTAGAGTGTCAATAAATGCCATTAGTCCATGATGAGTTAAACAGTTCAATCTTAACTTATCATTATTTCAATTTCCATTGTTTTAGATAGAGAATAATGAGTTTTTAGACAATTTAATCCTAACAATTCAGTAGTTAGGTAGAGAAATAAAGTGAATCCAACAGTTTAATCTGGATTCATGGATGACATAAGTGTACAGTTAGATAGTTTACTTGCTTTCAGAAAAAATAAATGTTGTGAAGGTTGCTAGCTTAAATGCACCTTGTTACAAAAGAAGAAAAAATGTTAGCATGGTAAGTTGGGTAGGTAGAAGAAGGTGAAAAGTCACAATGTAAATATCATTCATCATGAGCTTCAGAATAACTAACTTCCCCTTCCCATAGTCATGAAACAATCTAGACTATCAGTCATAAAGGCTCAAGGCATTTCCTTGACTTTTGTTGGGACCAGACCCAAGGCTCTATGACTGATTAGTTAAAAATGTGAAATGTCTATATTAATCCCTTAATCACATCATTTACCATTCATGCACTCATTTCCCCTGAAAAAATCCTAAGTAAAACTTCATTTTTACTTAAAGATACTCTAATCCTCATTTGATTAACCTCCCACATCATTTCAAAGCATAAAGCCCTCAAAATCACATTTTATCCTAAGCCTAAGTGATGAAGTTATTATAATGAAAATTTACTTTTTAATCTTCACTTTCTTAGTTATATTAATGTGTTTTTGAATATACATTGTCTCCTTGTCATATTAACTCTAAATTATGTATTAATTACCTACAATTGACCTTTTTCTATTATATAACTCCTTTTATAAATAAATCCCAAAAAACCCACTTATTTAAACTTAAGCCAAAGTATTTATTCCCACATGTTCAAATAAGACCCCCCTTATAACCCCTTTGGCTAAAGTCTATCCTTATATATAATCCTGCTCCTATGGTAATTAAGTCTTCTTGATTTAATTTACCATATAAATAAAATATGAAGAAAAAGCTTAAAACATATGTTATATATGTTTTAAATCAAAAATCATTGAAGTTTCGCCTAAACTAAACTTCAACCAAAAAACAAACCTTTCCCCTGTATATTCCCGCTCTAAGTCCCTTAACCCAAGGTTAAAACCTTAACTTTATCTTTTTCCCCGCATACATTCCTCCTAATCCCAGTCCCTAACCTCGGTTAATTCCTTGATTAACCCTCCCGATCATTCAAATTTTCATCAAAATAATCATTTATGTATAACCCATCAGAGTCACTTCTGACCGTCCGATCCCTAGAAATCCGTTTGATCCTATGGTGAAAGATTTGAGTGAAATTTCAATGCATTTATCCCTCCTCATCACATAGAATCTCGATCGTCCGATCTCCTCTTTTATTCCTAAGATCTATGGCCCACGATTAACCCGATAAGTCAACATTCCCCGCACCTTCATTTTTAATCAGGACCATTCGCTCCCTAAGGCCAGATCCGACGACGATCATCCAGTTTCGCGCTCCAAAGATAAACGATCAAAGTTTCAGCAAAGTCGCGCGAAATGGGTGGTTTTTCCATACCACCCCACGCCGACGTGTTGTAATCACATTGTATCGTGTTCAAAAAGCTCATTACCGCTTACCTCCCTTCACCAACGCGAATACCACTGGCGGTATTACCTAAACCTCACCCTCTTAACCACGATTTAATGTTATCTAACTATGGTTTATACCATTGGTTCGATACGTTAAAGTTTAAAGTTTTATTCAAATTTTCACCATTTTCCTTTAAACCTGTGAAAGCGTCCATAAACCCTTTTTCTTCGAATTTTCACCATTAAACCCTGAGAAAACATGCAGAGCCTTTGTTCAACCAACCAGAGTCATTTTTCGATGCTTCTTGACTTGAATATCAACCTCAAAAGTGTTGCATTGTCCTCTGCGAAGCCATTTTTGAAGAATTGAAGACTGCGCACCTCTGCGAACGTCTTCAACCAAATTTCACTGGTTTTCCAGGTAATTTTCTTTGAGCTTACACTCTAAGACTTCAAAATTCCCGTTATTTTCAAAATAATTTCCAAAATTGTACAATTGAACTGCATAAAAGTGTCCATTTTACAGGGGAAACTCTGTCAAAATTTTCCTGGAATCCCTAATCGCCCTTTCTCGCAGTTTTTCCCCGACTCTGATATGTTTTACTGTTGAAATCAATCCTAATATATGTCCTGAGCTTTAAAACCCATGCATTACTCAAAACCCTACTCAGAAACCCCATTTTCCCGCAGAAAATCACCAAGAAACCCCTGTTTCTCATAAAGGAAATTAGCAAACTGTTTAAGCTTGCTTCGTTCAAATTAAATGTGACAAAGAAATAGGTAACCCCCAAGAATGGAGGCCCAAAGTCTCAAAAGAAGTCTTCTGCGAAAATCCTCAGCCTAAGCCCTTCAAAATCGATAAGCCGACCCCTGCACTCACGAATGATTCTACAGAAGTGGTCAGACCAGTCCAACCTCCATTCATTTCCCCAGAAAATAGCCCTTTAGTTGATCTAGACTATAGAATACTGGACCCTAATGTAGAATTTAACCTGCTTGATATCTATAATTGGAGCTATGGAAAATCAGTGGAAAGGGGTGACAAAGACATTCTAGTTTGGGAATCCAATCTGCCTAGATATATTGTCCCTCTCACTCATTCAGTTCCTAACTTTATCAGATTATGCCAAGCCTATTATATGCCAGAACAAAGATGCATTGTAAACAAAGAAAAAGAGATCTTGTTTTACATTAATGAAGAGTCAATAAATTCCATGCTGCAAATGAATCATGACCCCAATTTTTCTTCCTTATCAATAGAAGATCTAACCCAACTATATCTTGACTTGGATTTCAATACCATATTCAAAATATTCTAGAATTTTTTTCCAAAGCAAGTTGATATTCCTAAGTTAAATCCTCCTTTTGATACCTCTGATATCCAAGATGAGACTAGGCAGATTGTCTCAATGCTCTCCTTCATACTAGGATACACCAATGATGAATTTACTGATGTGGCTATCCAAGGTTTTCTGTAAACTCTAAGCCCTGGTTAATCACCATCCATTCTGTTCAATTTTGCCAGATTCATTGCTGAAAACATGCATTATCAGTTGTCCAGATTATCAGAAGAAGGAGTCTTTAGATACTCTTCTTATCTTTTCCACCTCTTCCTATATTATCAAATAGATAAATTCCCCATTGAATGTCAGAAAGTGGATGCAGAAGGAAAGGTTCTGTCAGTAGTATTTTGGTCATCTATTCTGAGAAAATGGAATAGAGAGTATAGTTTTACAGATTTAAATGACTCATTTATAGCCCCTGCTATGTATCTTTTGGAAAAATAGGAGATCCCTAGGATCAATGATGAGACAAGAAGAATTTTACAGCTATCAGAGAGATATAAAACTGGATATTGGTATTTATATAAAAATCATACAGAAATCAGAGTGTATGGCTCATCCCTGGCCCCATATAAGCTACCCAGATTTGTTACTACAACAATATTTGCTTTAGAATATCTGAGAAAAATATTGAATGTAGATGAAATCAACTTCATAGCTTCCAGGAAAAAGACCCAATTTAAGCTGAAAAATCAAATTGGGCCATTCATTGTGAACAAAAAAGAAGCTGCCAATGAGATAAATGTCAAACTTAAAGAGTACAAGTTCCCATGTAGTTTTACATGGAATTATGACCCACAAGGTATTTTGAGTACAATAAGGGTAAAATGCAAGTTGCCTGTTTACTTGCATGATCCTAAGCCCCATATTGAAAGATATGTAAATAAAATTGAATTGGAGCCAAACACCCTATTTGATGATGATTCACTGGCAGTACAGGTAATACAGGTAGACAATGGCAAAGGCAAACAGATTGAACAGACACAGGTGGCTTCTACAAGCAAAGATATTGATAATGTACATAAAAGAGACAGAGAAATCAGAGTGTATGGCTCATCACTGGCCCCATATAAGCTACCCAGATTTGTTACTACAACAATATTTTCTTTAGAATATCTGAGACAACTATTGAATGTAGATGAAATCAACTTCATAGCTTCCACGAAAAAGACCCAATTTAAGATGAAAAATCAAATTGGGCCATTCATTGTGAATAACAGAGAAGCTGCCAATGAGATAAATGTCAAACTTAAAGAGTACAAGTTCCCATGTAGTTTTACATGGAATTATGACCCACAAGGGATTTTGAGTACAATAAGGGTAAAATGCAAGTTGCATGATCCTAAGCCCCATATTGAAAGAAATGTAAATAAAATTGAATTGGAGCCAAACACCCTATCTGATGATGATTCACAGGCAGTACAGGTAATACAGGTAGACAGTGGCAAAGGAAAATAGATTGAACAGACACAGGTGGCTTCTACAAGCAAAGATACTGATAATGTACATAAAAGAGACAGAGAAGGAGATAGTTTCATAGTTGAGACTATTGAGGACAAAAAATTCAGAATTCCTTATAGTAAAAGAAGTAAGATAACAGAAGAAGAAAGGGATAAGGCTGTAAATATTGAAAATAATGAAACAGATGATGAAGCTACAATAATAGTCACTGAAACATTAAAATAGCTTCAAAATGTAAAAATTGGAACACAACAAAAAGATAGAGTCATGAAGGAAAACCAGGCTACTTTTGATTTGCCTCCTTCTTCTAAAGAAACTGATAATACATAGTCAAAGATTCAGATTAGATTCAGACTGATTAAATAGAAGAATGAAGAGATCAAGAATCAAGCATATTCTATATTTCTTAAGGAAAATCCTAGAAACAAAGACAGACTTCTTTCAGCATTTGATTATTCATCCAATAAATTGGTAATGTCATTCTTGAAGCCTACAGTGGCTGAGCCAAAATCAGTGGAAAATTATTCCAAAACAAATTTCAAAGTGGATGCTGATGCCATTCATGAATTAGATCAAATTGAATTTCATAGGAGCAATACTAAAATGCTATATTCCAAAATTGTCAATAAAACTATGAAATCAATTAGGCTTGAGAAAACAATGCTCAACCTCCAAAATCAAATGAAGTTGGACAAGGCCTCACTATATGCTAATAATTTGAGAATAAAATCACTAGAAGATATAGTGATTGAAGCAGGGGGTGACCCAGCCAACATTGAAGGAGAAAAAGTCATAATTAAACAGAAAAATGAGGATATAACTGCTCTTAGAAAACAACTGAAGTTGCCTCAGAGTGAAACTCTCAAGCAAAATAAATTCTACAGCAAAAAGCAGAGAATGATGAATTAAAGCAGCTTGTACATCAAATGACAAGTCAGATAAAAACAATGGAAAGTCAAATAGAAGCTTTAATGAAAGAGAATGAAGAACTAAGAAAAGCATAACTGGTGGTCATTCCTATAGTGATTCCCACTGTAAGCACTGTTATACCATCCACTTTGGCAGAACACTTGGCACCAAAAGGAGTATTGGCAACTACAGTGCCAATTACTTCTCAGGAAATCTCTGCCTCTTCTTCTTCATCCTCACAGATGAGCACACTACAAGACCAAGCAGGCATGATCAAAGCCTTGGAGGACATATCTACTAAAGATAAAGAAATTATTAGTTTGAATGGCATTATTAAAAATTTAGAAAGTTCCAGAAATGATGCCTTGATTACTTCTAAAGGACATGAGCAAAGGGCCCATCGACTACAGGAACAGGTAAAGATTCTGCAAGCACAAGTAAATCTTACAGATCAAGTGGCCTATATAAAAAAGCATTTATGGACCAAAATTATTGAAGGCATTCATTCTCGATGGCCTTCAATTCAGATAATTTATGAACAGAGAGAGTTACTTCAAGTTGCTAGTGCAGATATTGACAAGACTAAAAGGAAAATTAACAATAAACCAACACAGGCAATCCAAATCATAACTTTTTTAAACAGTAAAAACAGGGAAGAGTTGGAAGAATTAAAAATTGTTCATAGGATAGAAACCATTCTTCAAATCAAAAAAGTCTTGAACAAAAGAAACATAATGAGTAACTTAGAGGACCAGTGTAAAGACATGAATATATCCATCTCAATATTTTTAGCTAAATACAAAACATTATCAGAAGCACGTTTGCCTGATATTCACGTATTGAATGACAAGTTAATGCCTCAGAAAGATTATGATCTAAAAATCAGAAATCATGCAAAAGAGCAAGCCATAAAACCACTGCCTCAAGGATCACCAACAGGCAAAATACTTCTTCAGTATTTTGAAATTTTGTTCTTTTTAGATAATGAGATCAAGAATATGTTCACTATCAAGCCTAATTTTGCCAAGTATACAGAGGCAGATGAAAGTTACAGAAAATTGAAGACTATGAAGATCCCCTCTACAGAAAAGTGGCAAGAATTCATAGATCTGCTGTGAATTTAATGGATAAAAAATAGAAAAATCACTTGGAAATTCATTTTTTACTATTACCTCAAAGGTAAAAATTACAGGGTTAAAGTGTATCAGTAGGTGAAAGAGAACATGGAAAAGTTAAATAATAAGAGTTACTTACTACTACAGAACAACTTCCAATCGTATGAATAAAGAGTATCGCTGAAATTTAAAGGAAGGTTCTTCAAACTGGCTTTCCGTGAGATGTACCCATGCTGTGTTCGCAAGTAATAAATAACAAGCCAGCTTAGAAAGCAATGTTTATTTTTGTTTGTGTAAAAGGTGTTAGTTGCAACTGCTTGTAACCGTCCCTCTTATTACTCTTCTTCCCATTTATTAAAACATTATTCAATTCCAGACATGAAATAAAGTAGTAAATACTTTCACAATAAAAATGTAGTTGTACTCAATACAACTATAGAAAGGCGACTTCCTATTTTGCTGGTTATATTGAAGTTTGTGAGTCAATTAATCTAAAGCAGCAGCATCGGAAAGAGATCGCAGATTATCATAAAGCTGAGGATTCTGATAAATTTTAAAGTCTTACACCATTTTTTGGTCATCTAACCTATTACCATTAGATGGACCCAAGCACACCATGTAAGACCAATTTTACCCTAAGTAAAATTGCTTTCACTATGAAAAATAACTTAATAAACCACATTTATTAGGTTGTTTATGGTCTAAACAGGAAACCCCAAAAGGAAATATTAAACAAACCTATTTTGTTTAATTTTCCTCATGGAATAATTAATTAAACCATAATTTAATTATTATTCCTAGTCATGTTTAACCCCAAAACAAAGAAATTAATTAGATAAACCTTTATTTATCTTATTATTTTCTAGGAATAATTATTTAAATCTTATTTAGATAATATTCCTTGTTAAATATGACCAAATCACCCACAAATAATTAAATAAATCATTATTTATTTAATTATCTTTCAACCACTTCCTTAAATAATTAAATAAATCATTATTTATTGGATTATCTTCTAACCGCTTCCTTAAAAAGATAAATAAATCATTTATTTATTTATTTTTAACAAATCAAGGGATTTGACCCAAGTCAAATACCTTTTCCCTCCAACAAATATAATAAAATATTCCATAAAAAGTGGATCTAGATTTGGTTAACCCATGCACCAAGATCTAGAATGACCCAATATTTTGTTATAAATAGGAGGGTTTTTCTTACCATTCTTCACCTTTTGTTGCCTATTAGATCACTCTGGATCTATACACTTGGTCCCATTTTTCCATCATTTGCTGTGTGAGCTCCCTTTGAGTTCCATTCTTTGCGTGGGTTTTCTACACCAACAAGAGAGAGAAATCTTAGATCTGAAGTGCTGAGGACTTCCAAGAACCCATCCCACTGAGGAGAATTGGATACGCCTTCTTGTTTTCCTCCCAGGTGCCCCATTAATATAATTTTTTTTTCAAAAATTGTTCTTGTCTTGTCTATTGGTATATGGAGTAAACCCTTATTTTTTCTGCTTAATGTCTTTCCATGCATAGATCTGGTTTTTGCAGCTCTTTTATGTTCAACTAACCGCATATCTGAAGATATTGGCAGCCACTTTTGTTGTTAGGGCTATTAGTTATGCGTAGCTAAAGTGGTCCTTTTTCGTACACTTCGACAAAGGATTCATACTAACAAATGGCGACTCCACATGGGTTTTAAATTACGACCACTGTCGTTTTTCATATTCCTGCATATCCAGCTACTTCAGACCCTAGGGTTTCTTTTCAGCTGTTTATTTTTCCTATTTTTATGTTGTTTTTCTCACATAAAACCCTAAAACATCAAAATTTCTAACTTCCGTGTGTTTCTGGCCCTATTGTGCAGGTAAGCGACACCAGCCGCAACTGAGACGACAACTTTTCTGAAAATCTGCCGCCGAGACAACCGGAACGGGGGGTCGCACTTTTTGGCCCATAACCTGCGACCTGGACCTCCAGGTCGCACTTTTCAGCCTCTTTTCTGCGACCTGCACTGAAAACAGGTCAGAACCTGCGACCTGCCAATTTTTCAGTAGTTTTTCTGCAATTTTTCTGGGTTTTGTTGAAGCTTCTGTCAGGGTTTTCCAGCCTCTGTCTCAGCCTGCTTTGACCAAGTTCTGATCTATTTTTACTCATCTAAGTGGGAACCTAGCCCCCTAGGGCTTTAGTACCCTCCACTTTTTGTGGAAGATTTTTAGCTGTTTCAGCCGTCTGTTTTTCAGAGTTTCAGCCTTCCTTTTTTCATATCTGGAACCTCCTCCTCAGATCCCTTTAAATCAGCCTTCCTTCCTTTCAAATCACCTCTTGTCGTTTTTTTTGGACCTCTATTTAGGACCTCCCCCCTGTCCTTTCCACCTTTTGCTGATTTCTTCCCTTTTTCCAGCCACCTTGCCTTTGTCTCTTGGCTGTGATCTGCACCTCTTTTCAGCAGCTTTATCCTTTAAGATCCCTATCCCTTTTTGACCCTAGATCTATTCACCTCTTGTTAAGTGTGTTTTGACTATATTTTTGCCCTTTTTTACATTAATTTTGAGCGACCCGCCTCCTTGGGTTGAATCGATGCATTAGTAGCTGTTATTTTTCTGTTATTTCAGCATTATATACTGTTCTCTGCAAATTTATTTTCAGTTACGCAGCACACATTTTCTTGCTCTCAAAACGAAAAGGGTTTAAAAATTAAAATTAATGCACGCCACACACTGACCCTAAGTGAAGAAGCGCCTGGTTAACACTGCCTGGCAAAGACTCTAAAATCAATTGTCACTGCACTTTTTCTGCCCTTGACCTCACTTGATTCTGTCCCTGTTTTCCCTTGTCGGTTTCCTTCTTGCCGTCATCATTGCGCCCCAAGGCGCCTTTCCCGGAGACTTCTTGGCCTTCACCCTCAGTTTCCGGTTGATCGACCTGCTCCGTCCCGCCGTCGTCGAGCCAGTCCTCCTCCGAGTCCGCACTCCGACTCCTCTTCTAATTCATTGGGTTCTCCCTCTCCTCCCGGTTCTCCCCCTGTCACCTTCACTATGTCTGGTCCAGGGCCTAACGTTAGTGGTGCTCCAGGCCCTAATGCCGGAACCACTACTAGCGGAACCGCCATAGGAACTACCTCGGCCATACCCTTGCTGCCGTACATTGCAGGCCTTAGCCTCCCCGATTTCAATCATTTAATCAATCACCCTATCCGCCACGATGTTGGTTGGCCTGCTATGCCAACCAAGCTCCCCTCCGACATCCCCAAGTTCGAAGGCCTTGCTGGAGAAGATCCAACCAATCATGTCCGATCTTTCCACATGTGGTGTTCCTCCAATTCCATTACCGATGACTCCATCCGTCTTCGTTTGTTCCAACGCACGCTTACCGGCGAAGCTTCTAAATGGTATGTTGAACAAACCACCTCTTCCCATACCACCTTTGCGACCCTTGCCCAAGCCTTTTTATCTTATTTCCAGCTCCCTCTCCGATACGATACTGGCATGGAGCTCTTGACTTCATTCAAGCAAACCTCTTCGACCCGCCTTTCCGCCCATGTTCAGGAATGGCGACGAAGACGGAGCTTATGTCGAGCCCCCCCCTTTGAAGATCGGGTTTACATGGACTGGTTCCTTCGCACCCTCTTAGCTCCTATCGGCAAAGATGTCGCCTCTCACTTTCCTCAAACCGAAGAAGCCGCCCTCCAAATAGCCTTGAAATATGACCTGATCTACGCTCAATCTGGTTATGTTTATACCGTTCTTCCAGACCTCCCCAGGCCTGGCGGTGCTAACGCCCCGGGGGCATCTCATTCCGCCGACGGTATCGTTGGAGCCCTTTCCCATCCGTACGCTCAACCTCCTATGGGCTATGGTCTCCCTCAGGGAGGGGCCAACACCTCTAGGACTCTTCCCCCTCCGTGCTCGTACCAGGATACGGCATACCTCTTCCTTTTTCCCAACCTCCTGCTTACCTCAATGTTTCCCAACCTAACCATTACCTTTATCCGCAGCCTGGTGCGCCAGCTCCTCCAGCATATGTGCTTTTGTCTCCCTTGCCTCCTCCAAACCCGCAACAGCACTTACAGCCCCCTCCAAGGCAAGTATTTGCATAGCAGGGCGCGACTAATCCCCCTTCTTCTCAAAGAAGGCGGAGAGGAAATCCAAACCAATCTTCCCCTGGTACCCGTGTACCCAATCCAAGTGCTGACCTTAACACTGCCAACCAGCAACAGGGCATTCAGCCCAAGTCGGACAGGCCGCTTCACACAAATAAGCCTTGTTCATGTTGCAGTGTTTATGGTCATTACACCCACGATTGTCCCCTCTTACCCCAGATGCGGTAGATGTGGGAGTCTCAACCAGTGCGCGGACCTTGCGCCTCCCCTCATGCCTCCTCCCTTAATGGCCTTCCCAACTAATTGAGTGTTCTTGATCCTTTCCCTAGAGTAGAGGTCAGCTGGCCACCCAGCAGCACAAACAGCCAGAGAGTCGCCTCCCCACCACCACACGGTTCCTCGATTGCAGATCCTTATGATGCACTCAGATCCTTCCCATTATTGTCGACGACCTTCACCTTCAGCCCTCGGTGCTTCGATTACCCTGACCTCCTACTCGGTCACACCCAGAGCCTCTTCTGGGGTTCTGCAGAGCCTCTTTCGACATCCAATGGCCCCTTACACCTCCCTCAACCCAAAGTTGAGGTTCATCCAAAGATTCCAAAGGGACCATTACGCCGAAATGCTGCTTCCGGTCGAGCCGCTCAGTCGTATAGCATAGTAGATGATTTGGCGCAGTCCCCTGCTGCCATTTCCACACTGGAACTCCTCCAGTCATGCCCTTCCAAAAAGAAGGCTCTACTATCTGTAAAGTGAGACATTGTAGATCCTGTGACAATGTCCAAATAATTCCTTGGCCTTCCTCAATCGGACCATCCTCCTCTCCCTCAGCAAATTCGCCTTGATCGGTCAAAATCCGGGCACTTGCGTTTCCAGGTGTATCATTGATGAGGGCATCCACTTAGATGTAAAGCCGGTTCTGGAAGCAACTCGGATCCTTGAGTTAGCCCCTTCCCGATCACCTTCGAAGCGTGGGGCCAGCCCATCACCTCCCGACCCATTAGCTGTTTAATTATCTACCCTCGTGTAAAGTGTTGGCGTCGGGAAGTCCTTAAACACCCTTTAGACTACAACATTCTATTGGGGCGAAGCTACACCTATGCTATGTCTGCTGTCCCATCCGCGGTTTTCCGCAAGATGTCTTTCCCCCATAATGGAAAGATAGTCACCATTGACCAGTTGACGTATCATGAGCCAAAATCTGAGACCTCACCTGAGACAACCATCTCTTCTGTAGCCAACAAGCAAACCGTCGATTCCGTGACCAGTGTCTCCCCCGGCGTTTACAAAGATTCCTCCCTGCTTGGAAATTTTCCTAGTCTCCCTCCTCCTCCCATCACTAATCCCAGCTTATCGAATGTTTTCATGATGAAATCATCTCAGGCTGCCCTTAAGCGCCCTGCCTAGGCTAGTCAGCAACCTCCCCCTCGCCCTCCGCAACCCGCTCCTAGCCATTCATCTCGGCCCGGCCCGGACATCCTCCTTGGCCCTCCCCCTACAATTTGGTATCCATGAACCTTAATCTCCGGATGAGTTCCCAGACCTTGCCATCTGGGCAGTCCCTCCTAGTGCAGTACCTGGCCCAAAGACGGAATACCTTTTACGGCTCCCCCTCCAGGGTATTTTCTGTCCCCGTCATGGCCACCCTCTCTCTCCCTAACCTGACCCTGGGCATACCCGTCTGGTACATTGACCCTCCAGCCGCTACCCCTCCCGGTCACCCCAAAACTTACCTTGCTTTGACACCGGTTCAACCGGTCCCCCTCACTTCCTCCGGGTCCCCCGCACCTCCACAGGACCCTACCCCTATGGTGCCAGCCCCCGTAAAGAAAGGCAAAGCTTGTAAGGGGGCAACCCATCAGGACCAGGTCGCCCCGACAACCCCTACCCCTCCGCGACCGC